>JACJUY010008006.1:0-20147 GCA_014220935.1 Platorchestia sp. MABIK
ACCACACGCTTTGAAACTTATTTCAAATGACACCCTCAGAGTTAAGGTTCTGACGGTGTTGCCAATATGGGGCGTCAACTGAAAACTGTATGACAGTGAAATGATTTTCGGGTAATATTTTTAATAGATTTAAGGGTTTTAACACCCAAATTTAGTGATGATAATTTGTGATATGTATGTGTTTTTCGAAATAGCTTCTCCCATTCCGAATTTAATAATTTGGGAAATTCACGCTCGTCTGTGTGCTAAGCGTACACTACAATCCATTGTTCCGTTGCCGAGTCATTCTGCAAGTTGGCTTAAAAAAATTAAAATGCTTTTTTGGGGTTTACCTCTATGTAAACCAGCATATTGCTTCACCACTGACACTGACGTAGTTTATGGCTAGATGTTTTTCTTTTCGTTTTTATGACGGAATCGCTCAGAATTTGTAATTTTCATGATCATTGTACATTTCGGGGATGCATATGAAAAAACTTATGGTCAAAAGATTTAGTTTTGTTCCAGCTAAATAAATAAATACTAAGCATACCTAATGTATATGTATTTTAATTTTTTGTGTATGTCTGTTGACACTAAATTAATCGTAAAATATCTGCACATTCAATTTTGAATACACAGATTTTACAGAGGATGATAATAATGACGTGCCTATTTTTCCATTCTATTTCTAGCTTCCATTACTCACTTAACTCTCCGCTTCAATAAGCTGATTTTACTTTTTCTCGACAATTATATCGCCATGTAACTCACTTATCAATAACCAAAATGAGTCATACTGATCCGTGCAGAATTAAAAAAAAAATATATGCGTAAAATAAGATAGTAAGAGATTTCGTTCATGAGTAGCTAAAAAAATATAGACAGAAAATCATAACGGTAAAATTACTAATTACCTTCATAACTACAGGGAGTCAACATTCTGCGCCCTCGGATGAAAAAGCCATCCTCACTTTACCGTGCTCGCACCTCCTCAATTCTGTACTTCGGTCACGGACTTCGGTCTTCAGTTGGGAGAAGAGGGCAGTTGCATTCATCGAGTAAAGATTATATTTTGACGAGCTCCGGCGAAAAGTCGATGAATATTTCCGAGATCTAATCTAATAAATTTCATTAGTCATCTTCATTGTATCCAAAACTGGCTCTCTCCTCTCCGTCTGAGGTGGGCTGCGTAGCGATATTTCATTTGTGGTGGGATGGGGGAGCGGAGGGTGTTGTGACTTCTTGGCCGGAATTCCCACTGTTCCTTTAACCACGGTGTACTGGATTAATATTCATTGTAATTGTGTACTTGCTGTATTTAGGTTTTTTGTGTAATCGTTGTATTGTATTTGTTAAATTAGTAATTGTTTTCTGGTGATTGTACATTACTCTCTTAGGTGGCCCCTTCTGGGGCTACCTTCAAATTTAAAATGGCTGAACTGCCATTAACGAATTGTTATGGCAATCTGAGAGAGTCAGATGATCCCTGCAGTGAAATTGAAGAGATGCAGCTGCTGGCCGCCAACCTTGCTAGTGAAGAAGATCCTAACAATGGAGAAAAAGTGATGAGCACTGAAGAAACAAATGAATCTGGAATTCAAGGCACGTGGTTCAAGTACAGCATACTGTAAAAAAAGAGAAAGAATTAGTGTGAGCCTCTCAAGCTCCAACTCTGATTGCAAAACTTCAAAAAAAACTTGTAAATCTACACACATACAGACACATATACCAGGCCTCTCCTCCCTATAGAAGGGTAGCTGACAGCAGGCCACAATCAACACCCTTAGTCACTAGGATGCAAGAGAGGCAGCACTGGCCGCACCAAAACTGCCAGGATCAGCAGCAGCCCAGCACAACCACCTTCCACAGTCAGGCCTGACAGCCATAGCTGGTTTACCCCGACCGCTTCATTGAGTGCAGCCCCTCCCCCCGCACAGGACAGGTCAACCCCCATCACATGCAGGCAAGCTCCCAGTACAGCATCAAAAATAGAATTACCTTCTTATGCACTGCCCCCACTCACTTCTGTCCGCAGTCATCCTTCTCGCCACATTCACAGTCAGACCCCTTTCATACAAAGCACGCTTCACCCCATCCATCCAACACATCCGTGGTCTACCACGCACTCTAATACCACTCACTTTCGACATATAAATCTTTTTCACCAGCCGCTCAACATTCATTCTTTCAACATGCCCAAACCATCCAAGCACTCTTTCATCCACTCGCCTGCTCAGCTTTTTGATATCCCCTGTCTGCCTCCTAACCAACTCATTCCTCATCCTATCTCTTCTTGTCACTCCATACATGCTCCTCAAACACTACATCTCAAACACATTCATCTTCCTCCTCTCAGCTACTTTCAAACCCCAGGACTCTGCTCCATACAATAAAACTGGCACAATCAAACTTTCATACAGTCTTCTCTTAGCATTCATACTCAAACTCCTGCATTCAAATACTTTCCTCATTGCACCCAATATCTTACAGCCTTCACTCACTAGATGTCTCACTTCTACTTCCATGCTATCCTTAACAGCCACATCCAACCTGAGGTACCTAAAATGCTCTACCTCTTCTAATACTTCACCATTCATTCTCACATCCAANTCAGTTTTTCCTCTGAATCAGCCACAAGCGCTGTATCATCTGCAAACAACAGCTGACACACTTCCCAATACACACCATTTCGTCCCACCAACTACGCACCTTTTTCCCAACACTTTAACGGCTTTCACTTCCCTCACCACACCATCCATAAACAAATTAAACAACCACAGCGACATCACACATCCCTGTCTCACACCTGTCATAACTGGGAACCACTCACTCACCTCATTCCTTACTCTCACACATGTTCTGCTGTCAATGTAGAAACTCTTGATTGCATTCAACAGTCTCCCACCCACTCCAAACAGGCTCACAACTTGCCACAGAGCCTCACGGTCCACTCTGTCATACGCCTTCTCTAGATCCATAAATGCCCAATTTACATCTTTACCTTTTGCCAAGTATTTTTCATTTACCTGCCTCACAGCAAACATTTGATTCACACAATCTCTGCCACTTCTAAAACCACATTGTTCTTCAGCCAGCACATGATCCATCATCACTCTCACTCTTCCAATTAAAACTCTTCCATA
The DNA here is from genome assembly GCA_014220935.1 of Platorchestia sp. MABIK. Lineage (NCBI taxonomy): Eukaryota > Metazoa > Arthropoda > Malacostraca > Amphipoda > Talitridae > Platorchestia > Platorchestia sp. MABIK. The sequence goes on from JACJUY010008006.1 coordinate 3,126, forward strand.
CAGCTTCCCAACGACACTCGGTAGACTTATACCTCTAGAATTACTGCTCCAATCTCAAGCTCCAACTCTGATTGCAAAACCTCAAAAAAAAAACTTGTAAATCTACCTCACCTAAAACAAGAAGAATCTACCTTGCCTAAAACCCAACTAATAAAACTTTGGCATCTAAAGATAAGGCATGTACTTTGCTGATCACACAACTGCAGGAGTCGAACAACAAGTTAGTTGGAGCAAATAAGAGAAAAATTACATATGATCCATTTGGAGTTGCCCAAAGATTGAAAAATATGCTAAACTATGAAGCCACTGAAGAGGAAGTAGTCAGATTGTTGGAAGTGAGCAGCATTGGGGAGTTTGCAGTTTGGTGTCATAAACCATGTTCTGAGTCTGCACAATCTACTTTTGGAGTAATCAGACCTATTGACTACAATGTCAATTTAGAAGATCTTGTTCCAATTGCCACTAGTGAAAATGCTAAAATAATAAACATGGTAAGATTGCCAAAGTTTTCAAATAAAAAAAAAGAGATTTCTTTAAGTATAGAAGTGCAATTTCAAGGCAGAGATCTTCCAAATCAAATAAAAATAAAATTCATAAATTTCCAAGTCAGTCCATATTCACCTCCACCTATCCGATGCTATAAATGCCAACGTCATTGACATTTTGCAAGTGGGTATTCATCTGTTGAAAGATGTTTAATTTGTGGTGGTGGCCACTCAAAAGACAAATGTAATGCCCCCACTCCCCTCTGTGCTTACTGCAAGGGGAATCATGTAGTCAGTTCTAAAGAATGCCCCTATGTGCAAAATGCCTCCCAAATACAATCACTGATCAAAGAAGGAATCTCCTGTTCTGAAGCTTGGAAGCAAGTCATCTCTGAGTCTACCAAAAATCTTGAATCTATCTCTCAAAAAACCAAGACTACTTCTACTGTGATGAGTTCTCAATTGAACAAGGGAAAAAGATGCATCCATGGAAAAAAGTTCCCAAATCTTAAGTTCAATGAGAAATCAAAAAACATATGCTTCAGCTCTGAAAACCTCCCAACCTAAACATGGGACTGTCCCGGCTGATGTACATCAATCTCAAGGATCGTACTATATACCAAGAAGGATTCCTCAAACCAAATCAACCAGAGCAGAATGTACTAGCCACTCATTTTGAAGGCAGTCAGTCCTCCCAAGAAACAATTGTCTCTGATGAAGGTGTAGTACAAGCAGCAGTAAAAAAATTGAATCTTATGTGCAAGCCATGTTTGAGGACTTCTTTTTTTGCCTGGGTAATTTTATAATGGAACTATTCTCATCAAACTTATATCATGAAAAAAAGCGTCAACAAGATTTACTGCTTCTGGAAGTGATTAGAAATCATCTTGGCCAAAATATTGGCTATCAACTACTCAGCAAGTTTCACAATAATGTAAATCCTCAAAGCAAATGTGACACAGTCATAGAAAAAATACAATGTCAGGAAAAAAACGAAAACTTCTAAAATACCTCTTTCCCATTCTAAAGGAAGCAAGAGATTGGGATCAGCTTCAGGGAAAAAATGATGTGTTACTATAAAATGTGTGATCAGAGGATCAAAAGAAGTGGTGCCTTAGAAAAAATCTTTATTTGGATCAATTCAATTGTAATGGATTATCTTCAAAGTCAGCAGAATTGAAACTCTATCTTTGCATAAAAAACCTGACATATTATATTTATGTGAAACATGGATGAAAACTAATGAGCCTAAATTCATGGGCTATGAATGTCTGTGGTCCCATAGAGAAAATAGGGCCAACGGTGGACTATGCTTTGTGATCAGGAATAATGTTAACTTCTCTGTGAATAACGTTTATAAATTTTTTAATGGGAAATTAGGAATAGCATCAATTAAAGTGGTCTGTTCTTATGGATATGTTGATATATTTAATATTTATAATCCTAATGCGTGCATTGATTTTGAAGAGTTTTATCATCATTGAATTCAGATGAGTGAATTGTTTATATTCATTGTTGACATGAATACTCATACACCTTTGTGGGATTGTAAGAACCAACTGAATGCTTCAGGAAGGAACCTGTGTAGACTTTTAGATGAGAACTTTCTTGGAGTACTTAACCCTTCTGATTTGCCCACTTATATTGACTCAGGTGTGGGAACAAGTTCTACATTAGATTTGTGTATGGTCCCTCCAACTCTCCTTGCGTATAGGTTTCTCAAAAGAGGTTCAGATTTTGGGAGTGATCATTATTCAATCGAATGTACTTTTGGCACAGTAGTTAAAAAATCTGATAACCATCTGCATAGATGGATTTTAAAAAATGCAAATTTGGTTAGTTTTAAAGAAGAATTATCACAAATCCATACGGGTCAGATAGCCCATTTCTCAGTTGATGACTTGAATACGGCATTAACAAAAGAGCTCCAGGACGCAGCTAGCAAGTGCACCCCCAAATCTTCATCAGCTTGGGGAGTTAGGAGGAAAACACCATTCTGTGATAGAGAGTGTGCTTTGGCTGTAGCAAAATGAAGGAAAGCACAAAACAAATTATCTAAACATCCCACTGCAAAAAATGTGCATGTGTACAAGGACTATGGAAGAAATGCCAAAGAAATCATTAGGCAAAAGAAATTCAAAAGTTGGACAAGTTTTGTAAGCACTCTGGACTCGAACACCGGTGTTGGTAATGTCTGGAGGTTGATACGTTCAATGAAAGGTAGTTCTATCAATCCAAATCCAACTGTAGGTGATATAGCAGATAGTGCAGCAGACAAAGCTGAATTATTACTGGCCTATTTCTGTAGACACAAGATAAAACTAGGTGATAAATTTGCTAAGATAATTGAAATTACCATTTCTAACCTATCAGCAGTGCAGGTAGAAAATACACGCCTTAATTCCCAAATAGCAATGCATGAATTTCAGAGAAGTTTAAAACATGTTGAGAATGCTAGCCCTGTTATTGATGAAATTCTTTATGCTTTCTTCAGTCAAGCACCGCAGTCATTCCAAGAACATTTCTATTTCTTTAACAAAAGTTACTCGAGTGGTTACTTCCCAGAAGCATGGAAGTTGGGAATTATATGTCCGATAAAGAAACCCAAACCAGATCATTCAGTTCCTAGTGGATATTGACCTATTACTTTGCTCTTGTGTCTCTCAAAAATCATGGAACAAATTGTCAAACGTAGACTTGATTACTTTTTAGAAAAAAAATAAGATCTTCTCTTACTATCAAACAGGGTTCCGCAGAAAGAAATGCCCTTTCTCTAATTAAAAACTGTATTTCACAAGCCTGGTCAGAAAAAATGTATTGTTTGGTTGTCTATGTTGATTTGGAGATTGTCTATGCTTATGATGTTGTATGGTATGCTGGACTTTTGCATAAGCTGTTAAAGATTGGCTGTGACATACGTACTGTCTTATGGTTAAGATCATACTTGAGCAATAGGCGTGTTAGGGTTAGGGTGGCGGATGCTGTCTCATCTGATAGGATTCTTGGTTGTAGTTTGCCCCAAGGTGCAGTCGTGAGCCCCCTGTTGTTTAATGTGATACTCCATGATTTGCCTCAGATGGAGAGCATCCAATGCATCTCATATGCAGACGATGTGACAATAGTTGCAAGTGGGAGATCCCCAGTCAAGATTCAGCGGACAATACAGAACTACCTGAATGGCCTGACACTCTGGTTAAGGAAGTGGAAACCAGCCATAAATGTGGATAAAACAAAAACCAAATATTAACACGTAAAAAGTAAATATCATTGATTAACCTTTGATTAAATTCTAAAACAATAAACACAACTGATAAACAGCGAGTACTTGGAATAACATTGGATTCCCCTAAACTTACCTTCTTACCACATGTACAAAATGTTAAAACAGTGTCAACAACGGCTGCAGGTTCTCAGGGCATTGTCCAGCGTCTCGTGGGGATCCTTTCAAAAATTGTAACGTCAGGTATATCATATCATTCATTAGAAGCAAACTTACGGATGGACATGTAATCTTCACAAAGCTACCTGAAAGTAGTGTAAAGTTACTTAATGTGATTCAAAACTCAGCTCTGCGATCTATCGTAGGTGCGCAGAAGACATTTCCAGTTTCCTCAATGGAAACTGAAGCATTCATTATGCCTCTGAGATTGTACCTGGATTTCTTGTTTCTAAAGTGGTGTCTGAGGTGCAGTTTCTTGGATGCAGAGCCCAATGAGTTCCCAGCTAAAATTGAGCTATGCAGATCCCCCCCAAAAAGCAAGCTTGCACTGAAACGCATGGAAACAATGAACAAAATTCAGTTTAACTTTTCTCCTCCAGGATCCCATATTGAACATTTCACTTCTCCATATGTGCATATCTCATCCAATGTGTGTCATATTTCCTAATGTTAAATCTCTCAATGCAGCTGAAGTAAATCATAAATTTAAAGAGTGTGTATCATGTAAATTTTGTAATTCCTGTAGAATTTTCACAGATGGCTCCAAGCTACAATCAGGTTCAGCATCCACTGCTTTTTATGTTCCACATCTAAAAATATTTACTTCTTGGCTCCTAAATCCAGGTCACTCAATTGTGGGAGCAGAGCTATTTGCATTTTTAAAGGCGGTAAATTATACTATTGAAAACTTGTCAAATCATAACGTGGTCATTTTTGTTGATTTTAAATGTTCTTTGGATATTATATTGAACTTGAATAACCCTACATATGAGACTTTGAGTAGAAGAATTCAAAAAATTGTTGTACAGTTGAATAACAGGATCCAGTTACAATGGATCCCTGCTCATTCAGGCATAATGAGAAATGAGATAGCGGACCGGTGCGCAAAAATGGGTCACCAAAATTCTAAATCGGTACTCGCTCATCTTAATTTTGAGGAGCATGTTAGCAAACTGAAAAACAAAATGTTGAACTACTGGAGCGAGTATTGGGGAAATCAAGTGAGGCGATCTGGAAAGGGAAGATTTATGTATGAATTGTGTAACAGACCAAGGTTTAGATTGAGTGGTGCCATGTCAATAGAATTTTAGTCTATTATTAGCCAATTTAGAATTGGTCATGTTGGTGTTCTTTCTCATTTGAGTAGATTTAACCTGTGTCAAAGCCCTCTCTGCCCTGAGTGTGGTATTCCAGAGACCATTGAGCACTTCTTGCTCAGCTGTCCACAATATGAGGCAGCCAGACTACATTTATGTTGACCTTTTGTAAAATTTAACCTTGAATTGAATCTGAAAAACGTCTTAGGATTTGGTGATTATCAATCCTGTGTACAATTTGCAATTCTTCGCTCCTTGGTGAACTTCCTTGGTACTACTAATAGATGTAAGCTACTATAAATGTTTTGAATTTAACTGTGTTACATCTGTGTCTTACAAATTATCTTGAAACAATAAGCTGTCAGCTCCTGCAGATGGCAGCTTGAGAGGTCCAGAAATATTGAGGACTCAAGAGAAAAGTGCTGCAGTATTGGGGGATCTGCTTAACCCTGCTGATACTGCTGAAGTACAAGGTGTCAGGTTACACGGATTTCTGCTGAAGAAGTCCAACGACTTTCAAGATCCCTCCGGATCCCCGATAAAGAAAGAAGAAGGTCTTCAGTTACAGGATTGGATCAGGAGTGTAATTTGAGTATAATTGATGCAATGAGCATTTTTGTTGTATGTGCCTGGAGTAAGAGACAGTGACTGGAATGAGCTTGTCATGTAGAGTGGGCTGTAGTGACCCACCATGCATGAGGGTGGTTTTTGACATACTTCCAGTGATGCCGTCCAATCGTAGCTTGTGACAAGGTTTGGTGAATTGTGAGTAGTCAATTGGATAAGACTGGTACACAGGCACTGAATATTATGAGTGTTGCGGAGGGAACTGTAGGCTGTTACAAAGGCCCCGACACTGTAGGCCCTCACTTTCAAGTTCAAGTTGGAAGAAATGAAGGAGGAAGCACTTGCACAGACTGGCACTTGCTTTGCTGGAAAAATATCTCAACATACAAATGTTGAAGTCATATTGGTCGGTTACTTTGTAACTGGTTCATTCTTCTGTTTCTAAGATACAGTTACTACTATGAGGCAGCCCTTTTTTATATCTAATACAGTACCGCACTATGTTCATCACTCAAAACACTATGCATAGGGTATTTTGGTGTGAGTGTATACTGTGCATAGAGTTTGCTGATGTCAGTTATAAACATTGCATAGGGTATGTTAATATGAGTCAGTCTATGAGCATAGGGTGTGTTGATGTGAATTAGTACAGTATGCATGGAATATATTGGTGTGAGTCAGTGCTACTAGACTTACCTTAAACATGAATTCAATGTTGCTAAAGAAGCTCCTGTCACCTAAAGACAGTAGAACATCTGTATTTGTAGACCTTTAAAATAAATGGGTATACAGTATATGCAATTGCTAGTGGAAACAATTAGTCAATTTTGTTGAGCTGGTCATTGCTTTTATGAGTTATTAATGTTATTCAGGAATAGGATCCTTGATTTTATCTGACATCTTTGTCCCACTCAAAGGCTATCAACTCATTGGCTGTGTTTATGATGATTTATTATTATAAGTGTCTTATTTTCTATTCATTAAAAGTTATTAATGTTAGAAAGCAGGAAAGCTATGGATTAAAAAGATTAGTACAGCTATAAATTATGTGTAGGGCTAACAACTTCAAATGTAATAGCCAGACTTAAGTCAATCAAACGTTTTTTCCCATGAATTTTTTTAAAAATAAATAAAAAATACTTCCAGAGGGAAATGAGCTCTCGCATATTTACAGCATGTTTTTAACATTCAAATAGACTGTTGTAGCCCTTAAAGTTTTTGGAATTTACCCATACCCCCTCATGGAATTTTTTTATTTATTTCAATTTCTCGGCCAATATTGTACATTGAGACAAACATTTTTTTTTTTATTAACAATGAAAATATCTACCATTTTTAATTGAAATTTTTTGTTTTTGCTCAAAAAAAAATTGACAACTATTTGAATATTAAAAACACAATCATTCTATTCCTAAAGACAATGAAAAAATTTCTAATCCACTTTTCAAAAAAACATTCCCTAACATTTATAGTATTCACCTTGATCTTTACGATGCAAAACAGATCTTCTCAAAAGCTTTGAAACTGTAAGAGAAATTGGCTGTCAAAATCTGGGATTCGTATTTTGAGAAAATGTCTGTCAAAGTTACTGAGCACCAGAGCGCAGAGTACACATTGTTTCTTTTATATAATTTTACTTTTTTTAATCAGAACTTCCAAACTAATGCATCACTAATTAGTCTGGAACATTTAAGATGTATTCTATTGATGTCATAATCACTAATAAGTCACTAATATTGCTCAAAATGGCAGTGCACTCCTCTAGGCAGGCATCCGCTGTGCCATTGCAGTTACTTTGAGGGTTCAAATAGTACTTCAAGTGATCTTCCTCTTCAATATTAGACAGACTTCATCGTCTTTTACTGTACTTTCAAAAATTTCTTTATTTTCAACACTTTCACTAGCTTTCCGTTTCAACAAATTTTTGGCCAAGTGGACTGCTCCATTTCACTTTCTAAGCATTTTACAGGACGCACATGCGCAAATCCACTTACTAAGAAGGCCACCAGGCCACTACTCACTTGTGTAAAGCTACCTTATCAATGGTCACAAATTTCTAAAAAATAAAAAAATTGGAGCAACCAACCACAGTTAGACGCAGTTTCAGTCATACGCAGCACCGCGGACGCTGGGTGGGGATCAATTTGGGGGGATTGTGGAGAAGTTAGGTTGCCAACTCTGGGTGAATATTTCTACATGGTAAAGGGAGGTTTTAGAAACATTTTTCTGCAGTAATCTAATTTTTTATTTTTTAGCCCAAAAAAGTGTTCCATTTCCTTAATCTAATGGAAAGATTTATATGTTCAGATAGGTGTCCCATTTACTGCTAAATGTTTGCTTGATGCTTATAATTTTAGATGTATTTGGTGGTCATATTTTTAAAATATACTTTGTGTAAGGGCTTCTGTTGCAAGAATTAAGTCATTTACACCACGTTTCTTTATCTTTTTAAAAAAAAAACAAAGATGATCTTGGCACTGCATCTTGAAAGCTGTGACAAAATCTTAATTGCAGTTAGCATTTGTTGCTATTCTTCTGTAAGGCTTAGTAAATCATTTCTTGTATTTTTTCTCAGAAGGTATTTTGGCCATGGAAACTTATATTTGCTCAGTAGGCTTATGATATTTGAGCCAGTTTTTTTTAAATTATTCAGCTCATTTTCTAGCTTTCCATCATGATTGGGTCAACAAATGATGTTTTAGGTTTTGCTAGTTTAGGTGCCTCAACATTCCTGGCTTCAGCTCATCCAAGTGAGTCCTGTGGCAGCAACGGCCTTCCTCTCACGCCTAATTCTGTCCGCATTCTTGGACGAGCACAGTTGCTCTACACAGTCTCCCATCCTCATTTATGCTCCTATGTGGCAGTGCAAAGAGGCAAGCATGGTAAGACGGTAATTTAATTGCAAAATATGCAATGTAGATATTCTTGAGCTAGCAATGAAAAAGTGATGTTTACAATTTCTCTCATACAGAGCATCCATTGTTAATGTTTTTTCTAGTGCAAGAAATATATATTAGAAATTTATTTTATTATTTTTGCCATATTACTGTTTATTGCCACATTTAAAATTTTTTTTACCACAGGGGGAAGAAATAGAATGAAAAACTTTTAGCAAAAGGCATGTTAATCATCTTTGTTTTTGTCATATTAAATGTCTCACTTTGTTCCTTCTCATTTTGTTCCTCAATGTCTCATTTTGTTCATTTCAAAAGTTGTTCCTTCACACACTCTTTGGAAAGAATAATAAACATCAGCTACCATAATTAAGAATGCAATTTCTCACTTGATCATTCTGATGAGCATTCAACTTGATTTGTGTTGATATGTTTTAATTTAAAATGCATTTATTTTTCTTGAGGTTAACTATAGATAATAGAAGTAAAGTTATCTAATATGTTTATCTATAATCATGTTTTACAGAAGTTCAAATCACAATATTAAGTTTGTGCCATGTGTTTTTTCTTAGCATTGAAAATGTAATAGATGTTTCTGATAAAGCATCTTTATTTTTCCATAATTATCCATAAGCTTAATTGTTTTTCAGAGAGGCTGATTGTGGTGCAAGAATATTACAAGTACAACGTTCTGGCTGCATGGAAGGAAAATAAGGAGTTCAGAAATGAAAAACGACTCATCAAATTAATGTATGAGGTAAAAGACTATATTTTGTCATTTATGGTTGTAAAAAATTATTTTTATATGCACTTTGATAAGTTTTTTTTTTTGCATTGTTAGCTTTCAATGAAAAATAATTGTACAATACAGTGTATTTAGAAGATATTTCTCACTCATCAACCATGGTAATTATGGTATAATATATGCATGCAAGTTATTCATGATACTAAGCAAGTAATGAAGAATCCTAACTGGTGTCTGATCATTGACAGGTGTTGCAAGGTCTCATATATTTGAATAAATTAGGCATTGCAAGCTGCTGCAATGTGTGCCCACGCAGCATCCTAATAGATCCCTTCGGCCAAGCCAAGCTCTACAGCTACGGACTTCATCACATGACTGAGCAAGGAGCGGCCATCTCTTTTCCTATTGGGTTAGTTCTTTTTAGAAGTCTCTTCCATTGATGTTGTGGTAAATATGTAATTTTTTATTTAAGTTTTTCTGGGTGGGGCTCGCAAGAATTGACTCTCAAAGAATACGAAAGAGTACTGATCATGGAAATCAGTGAAGTGTTTGTGTGAACTAAACCAGTTTCAGCAAAATTTTTTATTTCACTTCAGTTTACGTACTTCCCCTGAAACAAACAATGAAATGTAAAAATTTCTTTTTGTATAGATATGTTGCAAAAATGTACACATATTACGATCTATAAAAATAAATCAAAATGTCCCATTTTGTAGAATTTTTGCCCTACCAATCTCTAACAGTACATAAAATACATTTGTAGCATTCATTATATCACTGAGTGGAGGGCCCAGATTAGGAGTACAATAAAAGACATTATAGATTTATCAACTAATTCATAAAATGTATACTCCTTAAAATTTGAAGGGTATACCATCTTTTTTCTGTAGATGGTTGCAATGGTGATATTGTAGGAAGTGGTCATAATGCTTAAGATGAACGTCTACCCACAATCAAGGAAATGGTTGTCACGTTTCTTGTATGGGATGTAGATCTATGAAAATTGGCGTACATATCTTTAAAATGAATACAGACTTTTTCCCATTTTCAAATTAAAAACTGAGATAATGGGGAAAATGGGGGAAAAGCTATCTCCTCCAAAAGTTATTATTATAGAGCAATGATTTAGATTTCATTGAATTTGCAAAAAGCTGCTGCATAGCTGGACGGAGAATGGATTTAAAATTCGAAAAAGTTTAGTTTTTATGAAATTCTAAAAAAAAATTAAGTCATGAATTTTTTTACTAAGATTTTTCAATGTAACTAAAAAAGTACTATGAATTTCAAGCTGATTCTCCATCCAGCCATGCAACCACTTTTACGCATTCAATGAATCCTCAATCATTGCTCTACAAATATAACATTTGAAGGAGATAGCTTTTGAAACAGTTTATCATCACTGTTCAGAAAGCACATTTCCTACCAAAAAACAGGTTGGCCGGTGCTAGCTGTTGGGACCCCCTTCCCGACCCCATTTCCCTCCTTACAATGCACAGAACGCTCTGTGCTTTTGCTAGTTTGTGAACTAACCATTTCTTTACTGAATAGAGCAATAAAAAAGCAAAATCAAGAATTTTCTGGAGCGAGGCACATGCGCTGCATGGCCGGCACAGGCTGCGGCGCTCGAACCCACACCCCCTTTCCGACCCTGTTTCCTTCCCTCACAAAGCCTAGATCATTCTGCAACTTAGCCAGCTTGTGAGCTAAGCATATCTCTAGCAAATAAAGCAATAAAAAAAAAATTTGGAGTTGTGTGTACGTTCCCCTTAATCAAGTATAGGTAAGGAAACCCAAGTTTCAGGCATAAAGTGTCAAATTAACACGTTAAGTGCAGCGGGTTAACCGAAGTTCAATATCCAATTAAAATTTAGAGTCAATTGTAGGATGAAATTTTATAAATAGCAAATATTAACTGGACCATCTCTTCATTTAATTTTCATTAAGTAGTAATAAAAATTGAGTCGGTGACTGCAGGTCGTTCAGGAGCATTATGAAAATCCCCTCTATGACCACCGGTGGGTCACGCCGCACTTAAATGTGTTAAAGATGTTCATGTTAGCTTTTAAAATGAATTGTATTTGTCAATGAATAAAATATTAATTAATTAAATCATTTGTCACTTAATTATTGTATTTCTGTCATGGTTGTGAAAATGGAAATTTTTGTAAAGAACTAGGAGATGAAAGTCAAATTTTTCAAACTTTTCAAAAGACGTCTTCTCAAAAAGTACTCATTGTAGAACAATGATTTTGGTGTCATTGGATGCACAATAAGTTGCTGCATAAAGAGTCAGAGGATTACATTGAATTTCATGATAGTTTAGTTATTATGAAATTTCAAAATTGTTTTTTGAAAAAGTAATTTTTTCCATAGAGTTTTAATGTAACCAAAAATTCTTATGAATTAAAAGAAATCTTGTGTCAGTAGATAGAACAACTCTTTGTGCATTTAATGATACCTAAATCATTGCTCAACAATAAAAACTATCGGAGAAAATAGATTTTCAAAAATAACCATGTACCCCCCCCGCACTGCCTCCCATTATCTCCCTAATTATGGCAAAAATGGGAAGAAGCTGTAGATATGACCCCTATTTATTTCTAAAAATACATATGTTTGTCAATTTTCATAGATCTAGATTCTATAGAAAAAACATTACAGTCATTTTGTAAAAATCAATATCTTCCAATCTGTAATTCTTTCCAAAATGTTTTCCCATGTAACTCTGAAAGTATCATGAATATCAACATAATTCTCTTACTCTTTATGCAGCAACTCATTGCGCATCCAATGACACCTAAATCATTACTCTACAACAAGTACTTTTTGAGAAGATGTCTCTTGAAAAGTACACACTTTCCCCTACCCTTTCCACCATTTTCTTCAAAATTATGTCGAAAGTAGGGAAAAGTTATAGAGACGACCCTATTTACTTCCAAAAATACATACGTATGCCAATTTTCATAGATCTAGATCCAATGCAACAAACGTTACAGCCATTTCCTTGATTTTGGGTGGACGTCTCCCTTAATGTAAGCATAAAAAAAATATATTCTCACTGGATGGGCTATATTAATTTACAATAATTGCTCATTAATTGTTCCTGTTTCATTTTTGTTGAAATTAATTGACCATTCATTCATTGAGTGTAGAATCTATGGGTTGTCCCGTTTTTTGCAAGTCATACATTTCCACTCCTGACCTGACTACATTGGGCTGTAGCAAAATGGTGTTCTTGTATTCATGCTTACTAATTTTAATGCAAATCTATAATTATTAATTGGAGTTAATAAAACATGGTGAACTGTATGTCCCAGGACCGAGGACAGTACATTGTGCTCTAACAAACTGGGATTCTTGTATTCATGCTTACTCATTTTAATGCAAATCTATCATTATTAAATGCAGTTAATAAAACATGGTGAACTGTGTGTCCCAGGACCGAGTACAGTGCCCCAGAGGTGCTCATATCAGGAGCGTGCTCTGAGCTGAGGCCAGGAGGAGGTGGAGGTAACCCAGCCTCTGATGTGTGGAGTCTGGCTCTGATGCTTCTCCAGCTCCTGCTAACGAAGCATGACACGTCAGTTTGTGCCAGTTGCTACCTAATTTTACATCCAAATGAGTCGCTTACTAGCTACAAAAAAAATGGCCTTGCATGTACTGTTTTTAGTGATCGTTACACCTCATTCTGTCAGTAGATGATTTAGATTCCTTTTTTTCTTAGGTCTGCACCATAAGTTGGGCAGTAGGTAACCTATTGCACTCTATTTTACAATTATTTTTTTTTGTAAAGACTAACCTTTGTTTTCTATCATTCAAGCAAAAGCTAGCCAACTTGTGTTTTCATATAACACAGGTGAACTTATACACAGTAATATCTCAACATACAAATTTTATTTGTTCCGGGGCCTACATTGTATGTTGAATCATTTGTATGCTGGATCATTTATTCCCATAGGAATACATGTAAAACCATTTAATTTGTTCCACAGCCCAAAAACCTACCTTCCTTTTGAATTAAAATAATTGAGATCATAGACATGTTGCGGACATGTTGCGTAGCCAGATCGCTCACACACACACATTACGTTTATGGTTTTCTATGATTTTTTGTATACAACTATTGTATCTATGGGAATTAGCACTCTCTGGAGGAAAATGTGAGATCCCAAGCTGAGAGTTAGGTAGGCCTTCTTTTTGTTGAAATGAAATGTTTTTGTTATGTTAAGGACCACCTTTTTTTCGGTTCACTGCTGTCCTTTTTTTCAGCACTGACTACTTTCTTCTTCAACTTTGATCTCGTTTCATGAACTTCTTTCTCAACCTACTGTTTCTATACCCTTTCTGCATAGATCCCGTGTTCCCTCTACTCCATACTAAATGGTGCCTTGCTTCTTCCTCTCTTTGGATTGCATTTGTTGTGGGTAGGGAGGCTTAAACTAACTAATAATCTAATCTGATCTCTAATTCAAACAAAAGCATCACTCTTTTCCTTTTTTCACCACTACTACCACTTGCCTTTTTGGGTCCCATGATTATGGAATGTTGAAATAAAAACACTAATTATCACTAAGAAGAAAAAGCCGATCGCCAAAGATATTTACAAAGCGAAGTGCAACTGTGAACTGACCTCTCGGTCTTGTCGTGAGTGTTGCCGCGTAGCAGTCTTAACTACAAAACTTTGACGTTGTATGTTAGATTTACCATCGGGTGTAGAGCCGAAAATTTAATCAAATATTTCTCTGTATGTTGAAAAATTTGTATGTCGTGGTTTTACTGTATATGTATTTAAACACATCAGTGACTTGCTTGAACCTCAAATTTACTAAAATTTGAGAGTGATGAAAAATGATTAGAATATTATTTTTCAAGAAAATATTTCAGAGTCCAGCTCCATCATCAATTCTGTAGAAACGATTTCATCCCTGAAATGAAAGATCAAATGTCAAATCATATTTAGCAGTTTGCAATTGTAATGAAAGGTGCAATGTCCTAAATCAACTACTTAGTTCAAACTTTTTTGGTTTGGCCTCAACTATTCTAATATCTTTGCTTATTTGAGCATGAATCAAACCTGACAGCTTGTATCCTTTCTAAGAAGTCAATAGATGGCTGCGTGGGTGTGAAATCTGCTCTATGTAATTTTTCTTAAAATAACTTTTGATGTTTTTTATTCACTATTTATTGATTTCTTATTTTAGAGATTTACTGATGTATACAAAACTGATGATAGAACTTGACTCTAAAGCATTTTCTCATTAAATATAATTAATTTTCTTGGAATTTTCTCCACAATTGAGGGAGTGAACTTGTTTCATAGTATATGTCAGGACCAAACAACGCTTATTTTAAGAGAAAAGAAGTTGAGTTTCTTCCGTCTGACTTTGGATCGGTGAAGCAACAGACTTGAACACAGGTCTGGCCGCTGTGCTCCCCTGGACATCAGCATCGCGACCGTGCTGCTGCTTGCTGCTGACTCTGACTATGAGGACCTTGCGTCTGCCATTGTTGAGCAGAAGCCTCAACTAATGAACGAGTTTAAAGTGAGTTTTGTTGAATTTTTCTGAGTTAATCAACATTTAAAAGTGAGTATATTGGATTCCTCTGATTTGTTTTTAAACTGATTCCCAGAATAAGATGCCAGTTGATTATTTAATAATATTGAAATATAAATATTCTTATTGAGGTTGGTAGTTCATCTTGAATGTGTTTTTTAAGTATTCACAAGCTTCCTTTAAAGAAATATTTCATTATGCTCTAGAGTTTAAGTGAAGAAACCCAAGATCTGCTGCGATCTTGCCTCAAGTTCAGCCCTGAGTCAAGACCATCTCCGTGCAAACTTTTAGAGCACCCTGCATTCTCGGGCTTGGCTCTCACGGGCCCTATAGACCCCACACCAACGCCTTTCCCACGCAGCTCGATAGCT
This sequence comes from Platorchestia sp. MABIK, assembly GCA_014220935.1. Lineage (NCBI taxonomy): Eukaryota > Metazoa > Arthropoda > Malacostraca > Amphipoda > Talitridae > Platorchestia > Platorchestia sp. MABIK. The sequence continues at coordinate 18,279 of JACJUY010008006.1, forward strand.
TCACCTCGCCGCAAGTTCTCTCCTCCCTCGGAGATGCTGGCGAACTATCCTCTCCCTGAAGAGTGTATGAAGCGCGATTCTAATGGGGTCAAGTACGTTCTTCTCGATCCGACTTTGTCTTTCATTGCTGGAACTATATCAATTCCTTGCTGCTTCTTTTTCCCTATTCGTATTTTGTTGGTGTGATTTTGCAAACACCGTTGTCATTGTTGAGGTTCCTATGTTATTATCAAACACAAAAGCTTGTACTGTGAAGGAAGCCTGCTACTCTCACTTGAAGAAATCAAAGCACGTTACAGGGTTATGCATGTACTTTTGCATTACCGAATCAACATCCCATACTTAGATGGGCTGGATCGTTTGGGGAAGGGTTATGAATTTTCATGTAGAGGTTGGTTGTTGTATGATGCACTAAATGAGTAGTGCGTATGCTAAGTAAAGTATAATGATGGTAAATGAGCTTCATTGTACCAACATAGCTCTGATTTAGAAACCCCCCTCCAGGGAAACAACTATTGTCTCTATGGGAATTAGCACTCCCAGGGGGAAAATGTGAGGGTCCAAGCTAAGAGTTAGGTAGGCCTTCTTTTTGTTGAAAAAAAATGTTTTTGTTATGTTGAGGACCACTTTTTTTTGGTTCACTGCTGTCCTGTTTTTTAGTACCTGCTACTTTCTTCTTCAACTTTGATCTTGTTTCATGAACTTCTTTCTCAACATACTGTTTCTATGCACTTTCTGCACAGATTCCGCGTTCCCTTAGCTCCATCCTAACAGGTGCTTTCCTTCTTTCTCTCTATGAATCACATTTGTTATGGATAGGGAGGCTTAAACTAACTAGTACTCTCTAATGTAATTTTGAATTGCATTTGGTCATTCGTGTCTCTTGCTGCACAAAGAAAAAGAGGCCTTCCATTTAAGGAAATGTAGGCGTTTTTGTATATTCTGTTTGATGAGCAAGTTAAAAATTTGCCTTGTCTCGAAAATTGTTCATTTAAAGTAGTATTATCTGGTTGCAAGAACCTGTTATTGTATATTAAAGGATTCATTAATTATATCTTCATTTCTTCAGTGCTTGCTGCATCACTAAATAATGCAACTTTTTCTCCCACTAATATTTTTTGTGGTGAAAGTGTCATTTTCGAGGTTGTTCAAGTGTGCTAGCAAGTATGTGTGATAATGCTGCAAGTAGGATTGGTATTATGTGCCGGGGTAAGACTTCATGCTGTGGCTGCGTATTGAAAAAAGTGCGTTAAATATGAATGAATTGGCACTTGTTATGATAATTGATGGCTGTGAATGTTATTTTGTGGTTCTTGCTCGTGTGTAGTGTTTGACGGCTCAAAACTTTAAGAACCATCCCGAAGAATGGGTCACTTGATTTGTTTCTGTTGCCCTATTCTATTTGTGGTCTGGCATACAGAAAATTGATTACCTCTTATTTATATAATGCAATGCAAGCATAGCACTGCTGATGTAGATAATTTCTCCACTATGAGTGTTGCAGAAATAGCTTGGGCTGCCTACGAGAGAGAAGTCTGAGAGAAGTGTACCACCTGTGGCAGCTGGCTGGGGGGCAACCTGAGCAGGAGCTGGTGAAGCACGGCTTCATCATCACCCGCCCCCCCATCCTCACTTTGCCCAGGTCAGCACGGTGATCTTCATGGCAATCCTGAATCAATGATGCTGAGAGAAAAATCTCCACTAGGCGTTCATTGTGCGAGGCTTAGTCTCATTGAAACAAATCAATATAGTATATCCTGTCTCCTTGTCTGCTGACACTTTCCTGTCCCCTTGTCTGCTGACACTTCCTGTCCCCTTGTCTGCTGACACTTTCCTGTTCCCTTGTCTGCTGACACTTTCCTGTTCCCT
>JACJUY010008006.1:30254-40381 GCA_014220935.1 Platorchestia sp. MABIK
ACGTTTTTGACTGGTTTTGCGCTGTAGATTTCAGACGGGGTCTCTGATAAACGCGTGGAACGTGCCAGGGGACGTGTGGGTGAGGGAGGGAGACTCCCCAGGCGGCAGCGAGGAGGGGGGCGGGGCGCTGCAGTCCGCACTCGACCAGGCCAAAGAACGCGCGACCAACAAGACAGTCGTGGTCATGGGCACCAAGGCAGCGCATCACGTCACCGTGCAGGTGTGTTCAGCTACTCGTGTTTGGGGTGGAGTAAATCCGGTTAGTAACCCGTTGGTTAATAGCTGTCTTTTTCCGGTTTGGCTATGGCTACGCCACTAAAATCAAAGTCATTTTCTCAAGAAAGGTGAATAATTCACTAGCCCCTTTTGGTTCACCATAACTTGGTCTAACACCGTAATTCCTTTAAGCTCCCTTTCCTATGGTAATTTCTTCACAACAGTAAGAACAAAAGAAGCTCATAAACCAAAATAATAGCCCCTTAGGGAGATACGACTAATGAATCTATGAGAATTGGCACTCCCCCAGTAAAAAATGTGAGGTCTTAATATGACGGTGGGGTAGGCTTTCATTAGTTGAAATAATTTTTTTTTTGTTTTGTTAAAACCTTTTTTTCTGGTTCACTGCTATCCTTTTTCAACACTTAACACTTTGTTATTAAACTTTTATTCTTGTTTTATGAACTTCTTTCTCAACTTGCTGTTCCTGTTCGCAGGGCTTCTTGTTTAGGAACACACATTATGCATAGATTCCTTGTTATCTACAGTCCATAAAAAATGAACCTTCTCTTTGCTCTCTTGAGAATCGTCCACGTTGTGGTTAGAAAGTCTCAAACTTATAAGCCACAGGTTGAAATAGCCGCAAGCTAATAGTTACTGCGCATTGATATCCGATCAGTTTCTACGCACTGCTATCCGATACCTTAAAGCAGCCATGCTCAACCTTTCCTCCATGATTGACCCCTCAGCTTTATGTATTAAATACATATGGCAGAAATTTACCCCTGGTTGAGAACTTCTGCTTTAGAGCGAAGTTTGGGCGGCAGGTGTGCGAGCAGCTGGTGGAGGCCGGCGTGGAGAGAGTCGCGTCACTGCATGGCGGCGTTGAGGTCTTCCAAACGACAGGGCAGCTCGTGGTGCCTTCTCCTGGAGCTTCCTAACACCACAGGCATGCTCTAATCATCTCAACGCCGGTGTCTTGACTTCTAGTGTCCGCTACTAGCGGCCTACGATATCACGTGGTACGTTGCTGATCATAGCCTTCTCATTTGAAGAGGTGGAATCAGTTGAGTTCTGAATAAAAAAATCATGCTTGGAAAGAATTTCTTGAGTTGTGTGCGTAAGATGGCAAGAGATAGGGAATGCATTTGGTAGTTTATGTTCAATTCAGTCACAATTATCTCCGTCATGAATTTGACGCCAAATGTATTGTAGGAAAAATTTGTTTTTGAACCAACGACACAGTTTGCAGTTTCTTCAATTCGTGATATTCAGGGTTAACTCACTTTACAGATTACGCTCAACTGCATCGAATAAAAAACTCGAGGGGACAACGCCGCCAGGCGAGTTCGCAGATATATATTTATACACATATGCAGTAAGTTCAGTACCAGTTCACCACATTGAACATCGAAAATTGTGATTTTGTGTAGAATATCAATATGTGGTACAGAATAATTATCAATTTACAGACTTAAAGTTTTGCAGCTATTGACATCTAATCAGTACTGGCAATTAGTGAAACTCTATTGCAAAGGTAATTTGTACTTACATTTGACGCACGTCTTAGTTATTGGCAATTTAAATAGGGAACCTGCTATCAGGATCGTCAGGGACATAAATACAAACCATAGAAACAATCCAGTAATATTTCATACTGTACATGAGTGCAAGTTACACATTATAGCATTTTTATAGTTATTTTCTTTGATGACGTAAATTTAAATTGAAAGGTTATATTGATAGATAATAGCAGCACATGCTCATAATTATTTATTGCAAAAAAAAAAAGTTTTCGAACATAGCCCATAACCACGCGACGGCGCTAAGTACACTTGACCTAGTTACTTGCTTATATATAATTCTCCTTTAACACACGATCATAAAACTATCATATATAAACGTTTATGAAACGTAAAATAAATCGTGACATGTACAACTGAAAAGCCTTGTGACCGAGTAAAATGCTTTATACCTCCTCTGGAATACATGTGCTTTTTCACAATGGCAAAATATACGTTTGGTTTCTACTTTTATACTTCGGAATACATCAATGTCCGTTATGATTATTTATCTTATCCTCATATGAAATATTTAATTCAAAATAAGTGCACGTTGAACATTAGTGGGGATTATTCATTTTTGGCGATAAACTTTTCTATGTAACTCGTCACAAATATCAATGTTGCAATCAACAACACGAACTGAAACTTTGAGAGCTCACGCAACGGAATTAAGTTTTACTTCTGAGCACGTCGAGCGCTTTCGTGAGGTTCTCAACGGCGGTATTGATGTCCTCGTAATCCAGGGCGCTCTCTGCCCACTTGCAGTACTTGCGCGCCATCTTGATGTCCGCCACCGGCACGGGGCAAGTAGAGTTTGCGCTGCTCGCAGGCTGCACGCGAAGGGTTAGTTATTTAACTATCCTGTAGCTGAAATAATTACTTCGAAAGTATCTGAATCTCCCGTGGAATATGTCGAGCAGCAGAGCTATTTTGGATTCGAGCAATTTTAAGTTAATGTACTATGCGATGAATTTACACTGATGTACATGTAATACCGTGCATCTAATGAGTTACTGATTTATCTCATGTAAACTAACACACCTGGTGTGAGTAAAATGTTGAGAATCCAACAGCAAGTTTGTCATTAACATTAAACTAGACTACACGAGGTAAAAATGGGAGATTCTCTTTTCCTTATGTCCGGAGTACGCGGAGTAGGCCTACGTACGCGATGAACAATATTGCACTTCACGATATATTACAATGTCATGATTTATTAACTGATTAGACATCAAACAATAAACGCATTGAAATTTTAGAACAAAATTGCTACATTGCTGTCGTTCCCAGTAGTTTTAATCAAACTTGAAAAATATCTGACAATGTTTACAAAAATTACTCCCGCTTACGTGCAGTAATTAAGTGTAGCGATTGATGATCTTATTTGAATGAAATGTACCGCGCCTTTTCCTGTTACCAAAGACTGAGATTAGTATTATCAATTCTTGTAGAATAAGTTTCATATCCTCTTGTTTCTAATTTATTTGGTAGTGACAACTGTAAGTTCGAGTTATGAGATGTTACACTATTTTAACGAGTGATTATTTTATTAATTATTATCGTCACATCACTAGGTCACACTAGCCTTTTATTTTATTTATTCATCTAGTTTTAATGATCTATTAATGTTACACCGTGTGTTTGTATGCATATTCGTTTCAATATTTTCCCTTTAATAAAAGTTGCCAACTACATCACGTTTTTGTAATACCCATTGACTGCACCATCATGAAGATGACTTATACTTTTTGAGCGAGACTGCAATAGTTCTAAAAACAATTTCTCTCTCACACACTTATATTCTTGAAATTGAAGGCTGGAGTTAAAGCAACTTCGTGAAGAAAGCGTCAAAAATCAATTATGCCAATCACATTGTTTCAGACATTTTGAACTTCGCTTTAGACCCCAGTGGTTCAGCGCCCTTCAGTTTAGGAATACATCAGTTTATGTAGCCAAACCACACCACATGCTTCAAGTTTTGCTTTGTTGATGAGACTGCGCTTTTTCCTTAGCAAACCCTGTCAACACCGCATTATTAGCTCTGCCATGCCTAACAACTCACGCACGTCCCCGTCCTCAACATTCCCACTTTCTTCCACATTTTTCATCCCGTGCACAGCTCTTCTTACTTCACTACCTTTTTTTATATGTTTCTCGAGTCCTTTTTTCTAATCAGCTTATCAATCCACTTATGTATGCAAATAGTAAATACATAAGAATGTACAATTAGAAAATCAAATATTTAGGTTTCCTGCAACACACACAATCAGGTTCATTCTTCCAAATACTGCTATGGAGAGCATTAAAATAGTGATCCTTCTCAGCGTATTGCTCAGAAGGAGTCAGGTGTGGAGGCCTGGACGAGCACGCCAAGGTTTACACTTTGACCGCAAAGTGAGCCACCGGTGGTATACGGAGGGGATTTTCATGATGCTGCTCGTCGACCAGAAGTCACAAACTGAATTTTCGTAAATACCTAATTAAAGCTAAGTAAAAATAGATATAGTTAATGTTTGCTATTTTCAACATTGCTCACTACAATTGACTTTGAATTTGAGTTGCATATTAAACTTCAGTTTTGCCTACCGCTGTCAAAACGTTAAATAGCACAACTTGACCACTCGAGGGCAAACGATGTTTAACTTGAATTGAAAAAGCCTACCTGAGGGTCATGTGCAGGCGAAGAAGCCTCCACGGGAGGCATGAGGGGCTGCTGGGGGGGCACCGAACCAGCCGAGGATGGGAGGCTGCCCATGTCATGTCCGGTGGGGACAGCCAAGCTCGGGTTGTCACCAGTGAATTCGTCATCTGGAACGCAAATGTTCAGAATCCAAATACACTCTTGTCTTCTTCCTTGAAGTGGAGCACAAAAGTTTACTAGGCATACACACAGGCGCGTTAAATAGAAATTTCAGAATTTTAATCATTGTAACCCTTTAAAACGAGTACCTCCGATACAAGTGTATGAAAGAAAAACCGGTCTCCACCAAGAAGTTTAGAAAAAGAAGAGTTTTGCCTTAACTGAGAGTGTCGGGCGTCATACGACATAAACCTACTCTGACATGAAACGGAAAGGTCAGCATTCGATGGTATCTATAAAATTTTTGTTGCACATTATTTTTTTTAGTATTTAAAATTTTTACGATTAAAGTATCTAGAAACTTTTTACAGTAATGCCTTTACTACATTCAAACAGCTTTGGCGAGAATGCGTCACTCATTAGTTATCAGCCCTCAAATCAGGGGAATCATTTTCAAAATTTGCCAAGAACACGTGCAGTGGTACAGTAAGTGCAATACTTCAAGCAAATACTTTCTATGTAGTGATGCAAATTCACTTCACACAAACTACAAGGTTAAGTAAATACTACTTTAGTTGTTTATTTATTTGAATAACTAATTTTTAAATAATTGAAAAAATGTCGTGCAATTTTTAAAAATTTCAACGAGAATGGAATAACAGCTCTCGTTCGTGTTAGTGTTTCAAGGATGGGCGCGAGCATTTCAGAGAAATGTGAAGTTGGTAAATAAAGTCCTTACACTTGTATCCAAGCAACCAGTTGAAGAGGCCAAAGCTTGTACACTAGTGAAACAAGAGATGAGAGGCAACATAGAGCTTAACATTTGCTTGAATTGACCCGAAAATGGCTTTCACCTACTAGCGGGAGTGGCAACAGCCTCTGCACGCAACTACATTACCATTGGAGTCACGCCAAGTTCTTCACACTTGGCGTGGCATAATAGATTCTATTCATACATAGTAGATTCTCAGACACATCTTCCTTTATCAAGTTTTGATTAATTTTATTAGGAAAGCGGCGTAGTTTCGAAACGCGCTTGTTTGAGGTTAGCAGACTGCAAAGCTCACTTCAGCAACTGAGGGCGATGCTCCATCAGATCACCTTAAATCAGCGGCATCCACTATGCAATCAACCTGAAATCACTTTCAAGCGTCGGTTACAGCATTTTCCTGAGATCTATTCCTGTACTGTTGACTTCCCTCAAATTTTCACAGGCCTTCAAGTCCCAGCCTAGTAGCCACATTTAGCGTACTGTCTGCATGATAATCTGATAATAATCCCTATAAGGAACACCCAGATTGATCGGCGGGTCACCAGATCTTGCAGCGAGCTTGGTCTCAGCATGCTCTCTTATTAAAGGCCACTCCCACACGACCGGGTACTCAGTAGATTTGCACTTGTTTTGAACTTCGGGTCAAACGTGACAGTCATACAGTCATATTACTAATTTATGTCCAATGGCTATGGCAAGCTTGGACAGCTTCGTACACTCTTATGAAGTCAGCAAATATGATAAAATCGTGGTGCGAAATATTTGCAAGGTCTAGGGCTGGCATAGTTCACCACAAAAAATAGAGGTTTCTTGGAGAAGCTCTCCAGCACGTACATAGTAACCAGACACCGCAGCATAGCAAACCAATGCATCCTGGTGGTACCGCGTGTATCTTCCATCGGTCTGATTGCTCTGACAGCACATGATTCACAACAAACAAAGTCTGCTGCAGGTCCTTCTAGGGGATCTGCAAGATGTGGAATCTACAATGCGCCACAAAGACATACATATTGGCAATATGTATGGTAGGGTCCTTCATGAGCAAAAATAATCAGAAATGAAATGGAAATATATTCTACTATATAAGTTTATTTTATAAGTTAGTTCGAGCCCCATAACTACAATAACTACAACTGAGGCGTTCGCAAGCGAGGAAGGAAGAAGGCAGCATCTAGGAGGGAATTAAGAGAATGGGAGGTCAATCCACAAGGTGTGGCCCCAAACCTTGCACAGAGCAAAAGTGACAAAAAGTTTTTGAAACTAGATGAAAGTTACAGAAGTCAGAGGTGCTAAAAGAAAAGTCAGCGATGAACTGTAAAAAGGACGCAACAAAACAAAAAATATGAGAATCTTGGGAGTCGTCCATAAGCTATCCAAAACGTTCAAGACAGAATCATACTTTATTTAGCCTTCAATCTTATCATTTATTTGAAACCGTCCGATCTGAAACCTAAAAGATATCACGTCAACTGACCTCCGTCACCTCCTATAGGTCCAGGTATTGGCGTCTGTCCCTCCTTGAGGCAATTATGGATGTAGGTCGCCTTCCATTTGGCGTACTTGCGCTGAGCCAGCACCTCCTCGCTCAGTTCACCAAACACTTCACACACGTCCAGCAAAACTCCGGCTGTGTAGAAACTCTTCACCGTGTTCCTGGGTACAATTGGGTCAATGATGACTGGAACGTAGTACAGGCCAACTAGCACCTAAATGTGATCGATGTCCAAGATGTCTTGAACACGACAGACTAACAAAGATTTTAAATGATCGAAGTTTAGAATTATTTGATATTTGTAGAGGTCAATTATAAAATGAATATACTGGGGTCAATGAGCCTTGAATTGAACATGGATGAGATCAATTATTGCTTGAACCTAGTTGAGATAAACGAACAAATCAAAATAATATTTTCATGAACAAAATAAATTCAAATTACAAATTTGTTAACTTTAAAATGAGTGTTACCATTACTATATTGTGAGCCTTCACTGATTTTTCATACTGATATCATAAATGTTCGGTATTTCCAACACTGCCAAAGGAAAATTTTGCTTGAATGGCACAAATGTTTCAACTACACTTCTGCAGGAATTGAAAGTACCTGATTATTATTGACACTTAAAAATAATTTACATGCTATGATGCCTATGTACATAAAAATAGTCTTACTTCACCATAACAGCCAGCAACTAATGGGGATTTTTGGATACAGTACGTACAAAAAATCCTTAACATGTGAAGGAAGATTAAGAGAGTATCACAAAACTTGTAAAGATGGGAGCTTACATTTCATCACACACACAAAAAACAGCATAAAATGGCAAGTTGTAATGAACTCAACTGTAATATGACATTCACAACATGCTCCAAAAGTAAAGGACAAATTTTTCTTATCCTCAGCACACTATAGGATTGATTCTTGAATGCATGATGAAGATTTTAAAAGCAGAACATGGAAATGGTACCATCTACCAAGAGAGTGAAGTCCTTCAAACATGGATGAAAATATTTCTAAACACCATACACCACTATACAAGAAAATGTGGTGATGAGTACAAAGAAAATTTTTCCGATGTTTTTTCTATTTTTATTGCTCCTAGTGCACTTGTACAGTAATTCCTCATTATACGGTACGTATGCATTCCTGAAACCTTAAAGCAAATCGAAATTACCGTATAACGAACCCATCATGAAATGTAATAATAAAGGATGTGTTCCAGCAGGATGTGTTCAGTATCCCAACAGCAGCCAGGTGGAGAGCGCGTACATGAATGGCGGCTCTAGACGGCGAGTTCGTACAGTTGATGTTATTCGCGCGCTATAGTTGCAATAAATAAAATAAAAAAAGGAAGAAAAACTCGCTCAATATAGGCTGAAGAATTGTTCCTAAAAATAAGTGAATATACAAAGGTGATATTGCTTAATGAACTGCACGGGAATGAAGACAGGCAGAATACAAGCGTGCACCACCCACAGAAGCTGGCTTAACACTGACGTGGTGTCAAGGTTTGAAGCCGGTCGCTCCAAATTATCAAGCATGCCTCATCTGCTTCAAAAAGTCAGTGCAAACGTGAAATGAGCGTACAAACTCACAAATTCAGCACCCGTTCAGATATGTCTGCAGATATATTTGTGCGTGTGAGAGGGCCTTTAGGCTAGGACAAAGTTTTGACTCATGGCAGACATACCTTCTCCTTGGTCTTTCCTCTTCAAAATATCTAATTTTACCTCTAATAACAGATTAATCCTCTTTTGCTTTGCCTTATCAACTCCAGCAGTGTGTGCAGAATTTTTTGGCGCTATTATGGCTGGGTCACTGTGCGTCGTGGTAACATCCACAAAAACACCGTAAGGATTTTATTTGCGCTCAGAGGGAAACGCACAAAGCGACTGTTGTGGTGGCGGCATGGCGTGGTGGAGCTACGGTACAGTGTAAACAAAACATGAGTGGATACTGTATCGGTGAATTTTTCTTACCGTTAATAGAATCGAGGGTAGTAATTACCAAAAACTGTTACTGTGAATTTACCCAATAACAAAGTACCGGATGGCAAAGTACCATATAAGGAGGACTTACTGTATTGTCAAAAATCAAGGCATCAACCATATGTCATGACTAAAGCCCGGATTTCTAGCATTTATTCTATATTAGCAAATAACAAATTGCATTTATCGCGAAAATGCTATTTTACTGAGAACGTTATTTTGACCAGGCACATAGGCTACAAGTAATCATGCAATAAATGACTATAAAACCTGCACAAGGTAGTGGTAGACAAAGAGGATAATTTATAACAATGGAAATTTTTCAAGGTGTTTAAAATGGCCTCAATTTATGCTGATCTTTTGCAGATTTTGTCTGATAAGCTTTCTCTTTTGTTATCTTGGCATTTGCATTAGCAAATCCGGCTTGTCAAAATTATTCTCCGTTTTTTATGGCTGCTTTACTTTACTTTAGCTGCTGAAAAAAACTGCCAAATTGTAGCCAAAACTCGAGAAGTTTTACGTGGGATTTTGCTACAAATAAGAACTATTTTGCTAGAAAGAAAATCTATTTTGCTAGAAAGAAAAACTATTTTGCTAGAAAGAAAAACTATTTTGCTAAAATACCTGCAATACAACTTTTATTTACCACTATTTTGACCAACTTTTTTTGGCTATTTTGATCACTTTTTTAGGACTAAAAATCTGGGCGGCTCTAGTCATGACAACATTAAGTAATTTTTACAATAACTAACACAGCTGGATATACCAATGGTAACACCAAGAGAAAAAATAAATGGATCATCTAGATACCAAATAAAAATGTAATTTTTCAAGTTCCATGATGGAAAAATCCTTACTTGATATTTTCAAGTCCCTTTAACACAAAAACATTTGCATTTTTAAAAAGAGAAATGAGAATTTATTTTTCTAATATAAACAGAAGGTACGGTATCAGATGCACACGATAAAGAGGCCTACTGTAGCATCATAGAAGCTCTTAAACCAACACAGTTTTCTACACACCCACTTAAAAATTAGTGTAATGTCTCAAATGGTTTGTCATACTTCAGTGCAGAAGTGGAGTTAAGAGCCACTTCAGTGTAGCAAAATTGCACCAATAGTTCAGGCTGCAGTGAAGTGTTCATAACCACTTGGAGTTTATGGCAGAAACTCATGTGTACAAACTTCTACAAGACATACTACTTGAAGCAACTATTGACTAACAGTGTACACTGGTATATCATTGTTATTTGGTGCCACTTATTGCCAGAATTATTGCAGCAGGCAC
>JACJUY010008007.1:0-21540 GCA_014220935.1 Platorchestia sp. MABIK
CCCACCGTCCCCACCCCCGAACCCACCGTCCCCACCCTTGAACTCCCTGAACCCACTCCCCCATCCAACTTTCACAGCTCGAGCTCCAAGGACTGACGATGTTAACTGGCCACAACCTGTTACGCCGAAGTCTCGTTTATGGTGGAGAGTTTGTGTGGTTGTTAATTGTCTTCAGCTTTCTTTCGATGTAGGGACTTTTTTTTTGTATCATTGAATCCATTAATACGAAGAAACCTAAAATAAATAAGGCCTGTTTATTTCCATGATTTGAAGGTTGCTTGTCTTGTTTTCCATGTAGCGCAGGGGTGCCCTGAGAAACTAATGATCTTTTATAGCTCAATTTGGAAAGATCATGCTGAAATATTTCTATATATTTCTCTTTGAATTTTTTTTCATGTAAATGGTGCTTTCATCCATTAGAAGTACATTTTTATGGTTAGGGAGACCTGAACTAACATACTTGATCCAATCGTCATTCTTATGCTCGGTGGGGCATAGTAGACGGACGTTTGTTAAGAAAACACAAAATCGATAATTTTTTATTAAACAGGAATTTATTGAAAGATTTGAGTTTATTTTGACATAGCATTTTACAAAATCAAGTGAGGAAAACCACATCGAGCATGTGGTGTCCTTTGTCAGTGATAAATTTCTGCCTTCAGATTGAGTCGGGCTGCGCAGCTGGGCTTTTCCGATGCGTTTCACATTTTATGGGGTCTTTTGTTCATCAGCGTAGCTCGTGTCCGAAGTGCGTTAACCCAGCGTAGAATAGTGTAGCGAGCGGGAACAGCTTGATTTCTGTGGATGTTAAAATGGCGACGAAACGCACACTTAACAGCGTGATATAGACTCGTTATTCTTAGCGAAACTGTTGTACGCCAAAACGCGATGCTCTATCGTCCATGGTTCCATGGCTCAACCTAAAACAAGAGAGAAAATACAGGCTAAAACTTCACGAACCTCACCTATTTGCCGCACATCTGTCATACCACGTTGACTTTCAACACAGCTTTGTAAAAAACGTCCGTCGTCTCTGCTCCGTCTAGTATTTTAAAAAAGTTTACAATCTGAGTGGAAGTTGCGTACTTCATCTGTAACTGTAATGTGACTCCCATTATTGGCACTGGACTTTTTTATGAGGTCTGGTGTTCGTATTTTTACAATTTTGCAGTAATTGTTACCAGTTTTTTATTTCAGATTTACAAGTGTTATTAAGACGAGCATTTTATTCGCCTTTGTGAAACCAAGATGGAATTGGCAATGAGCATCGAACACATTTTAAAAAGAATTTTTTCGCACTTACCACATCAGGAATTACGAAGCAACATCATGCAGGTGTGCAGTACGTGGGACAGAATCGCTAGATCGCCGTCCTTGTGGCAGCACATAACTTTCGATTGGAAAGATCTGCCGTTTTTAATGGCGATGTCAGCTGGTGAACAGGATGCATCGGCACTCAATGGAGAATCGTTGTATTCTCTGTTAGAACTCGCTGGCGCTCAGGTGGAATCTGTGGGTGACTTTTCAACAGACGAGGATGTGGTGAGGGAAGTGGTGCGTGCTGTGTTGAATGCTACGAAGCATGGGAAGTTGAAATTCATCCCAAAGCACTTCATTGAGCCTTGGTTGTTTAATATGAACACTCGAGGAATGGACGTCCAATTGATGAACATTCAGTGCTTCTCACTGAATGAACTGGCTTTGTTTCGACATTACTCGAACATAACTCATTTGTGTATTCATTTCCCACTCATTGAGACAGTGAATAATCCTGAAAAAGATCAAAAATCCTGTCGATTTTTAAAGGAGCGCGTTTATGAAGAACTAATGACTCGGGTTGCCGAGAAACTGTTGCACCTACAGTCGCTCAAAGTGGCTGGTGTGGAAATGACTTCACGTGCTCTAACCACGTTCAGAATGCGAGTTATGACTCGGTTGTCCTCTTTCTATCTCGTCCTAGATTTTTTGAAACTAACTGGCGTCATAGACGAGATTACAAAAAGTACTCGAGGGATAGTTACAAGGTTTGAGATGAACTTTAACCCTACGATTAACTTTCATCACAAGGCGGTACTTGAATGGTGCGGTACACGTGAGCACGGAGAGATGGAGCACGAGTACGTCGTTCGCTTATCTCGGCTCTTTCGCCACATTTTTTTCGATGTTGTAACCGGCGAGTTTCCTAATGTGCAATCGCTTGCCCTGGCAGGACCCGTGACCGATACCGATCAGCTAGTCGCCGCAATCGTGCCGAGCTTCGTCCGAGTTCAGGAACTGAAACTTAGCAACTTTTCAGGGTTGTCCTTCAATGCCCTCACTCAACTTTTCGACAGGTGTCCCTGTTTGAGGAAGTTAGAGCTGGCTTCTGTTCATTTTGGATCTCAGGATATCTTGTTGAATAACGTACCTAGAAACTTACGGGAAATAACGTTTCAGAAATGCAAAGGTGTGCGCACTGAGCACATTGTTTATTTATTGGAACAAAATCGAAATATAACACTTCATTTCAGTTCATTACACATCATTCCGGTCAGATAGTTACTGAGTACGTATGATTTAGTGGTGAGCTTGCCAGTGGAAATTTCAGTATTCATTTCTTGCATGATGGTTAAATTATTCTAAAATAAATATTTTTTTATTAATCCGTGTATGACTTCAACTTCGAAGAAAAAACGGGATTTGTTTTGTTTTTAAGTTAACGACACAGAATTAGGCATTCACCACTGTGTTATTCGAGTGAAAAGTTTGGCAAAACGAGAGGAAACGTGTCGGCAATTTTTCGTGGCTATTTTGCAGAATTTCTCGTACTTGAGCGAGCGCTGCAACGAGTGTTTAGTAACTTCAGTAGTTCCCCTATGGATTTCCAATTCCCTAAATTGCCCCCTAAACAGTCTTTCCACTTCGACTCATAGGAACACTTTAGTTTTGTTTAAAGGTTATGAAAGCTCAAACTAATTCATAACTTAATTTACATGATAAATAAATAGTAACATTAAAATAACTGGATAATGAGTTTTTGAATAAAGTACAGGTGAGAATATTGACCTTTCTACGGACAGGTATAATACTTTTAAAACTATTCTCAGTAACAGCCCTTTGCACAAGTAATATAATGATCTGTCGAGCTAGGGAAGGATTTTTCCAGGCTTGTACCAGCGTGGGATTTGATAAGTTATGTAGATGGAATGTACGGAGTAATTTTTGTACTTATTATTAACAGTTTTATGTACCCAATATCAACGATCAATGTGACATCAACGATGGCCGTCTTCCACTACAATGGGAGCTCTAATATCAGGATTTGAGGGACTGAATTGTTTTTTAATTTTTAGAATGTTTAACATGTTTTAAAATTCAATTAGTCTAATGTGCGTGCAAGTGTTCTAGATCGATGAAATTCTAAACGTAGCGTACATTGGGTTGTATCGCAATTCGTTCATTGTAATATTTGTAAGTAACAATTTCAATAATCTATTATTTGTGGAAATGAACTATTCAAGAAAATCGATGAAATTGTTTTAAACTTCAGGATCTGGGAAACGCTCGCAGAATTTGCGCAATAAGGCAAGAACTTTCGTTAACACTTACAGAGGAAGTAAAAAAATTTAATTCCAACTGCTATTACTATGCTCTAGGAGGCCTTAAGTGTTTCATGTCAATATCAGGAAAATAATTCTTCCAAAAAAAGTATATCTACGTTGCTCAACCTATCAAGGCCAAACTAAGGCATTAGTAGAGGTGCATTTCCACTGAGGGGGATACTGTTATTGCATTTTTACGAGTCAGCGCTTCTGGGGGAAAATATGATGTTCCGAGCTGAATGTTATGTTATGCAAATTAGGAGCTGCTTCTCATCTGTAGGTCCTGACGAACTCCAAATTGTCCAGGCAAAGATTAATGCACTGATGTAATGCAGAATTTTGGACGATCATTTCTTATCACAAATGACGATTTACAGACGGTTTGAAATTTCAAAGAAGATGGACATTGCAGCAAGACTGTGATCCAAAACAAATGACCGAGGGCACTTCAAGGATTCATAACCAGGAACTATAATTGAAACGATGGATTCAGAGACAGGTTCGAAGAAATCCAACTGATTTGAAAGGAATATGTCAGGAAGAATGGACCAGGATACCTTAGGATACACGCAAGAATCTTTACAGTAAATATCCCTAGCGGTTGGAAGCATTGCTAGCGACGAACTGTCAGATCATTAAATTTTCTTTTCATAGATCTACCGGATATCTTTTAAAATGTTCACTCGATGTTTATGCTTAATATTGGTAATGTTTTGCCATCTATGTTTTGATGCTGAAATTTATGCTCAGTATACAAAAAATCTATTACACGTACAATTTTCAAATACTTTACTTCTGTGCTGCACGAGTATATAAACTTCAGATCATGCATCGGTTATCCTAGGCACTTTCCCGAACTCCCTCAAAGTTGCTAGATTAACCCCTATTTTAAAAAGTGGTGAAAAAACTTGCGTAAACAATTGTAAACCTATCTCTGTTGTACCGATTGTTAGCCAAATATTCGAGAAAATTGTGTATAAAATAGAGTATGCTTATTTTGAACAAAATTTATTTCTCTATGATGTGCTATTTGGTTTTCACGCTAAAAAAATCAATACAGGCCGTATTAAACCATTTACAATACGATTATTCTAATATAGATGAAAGGAAGCTCGTTTCCTTCGTATTTCCTGACTTTCGTAAAATATTTGATTGTGTGGACAATAACATATCACTCTCGAACTCCACTCTTATGGCATTAGAAGAGTTTCTGATGATTGGTTCAGATCATACCTAACAAATCGAAAGCAATACGTTGTCATTGACGATGCACAATCGGAACTACAGACAAATAGCTATGGAGTTCCACAAGGATCTGTTCTTGGGCCTCTCCTGTCAACGATATCAACAATCAATCAATCTTTATCAACGATATCATTAAATCTTTATCATTATTCAAATTCAAACTTTTTGTGAGTAACAGCACGCTTTGTACGGTCCTTCCTGATCAAGATCCTGCTTTAATAAAATGAACTCGATAAGGTTTCACTGTGGCGTAACGTTAATAATGTTAGTCTTAATATCGCTGAAACAGAATATATTATATGCTTGTACAGGAGAAATATAGCTCTTCCTCGCATTAAAATTGACGAAGGTGAAATCGAAGAATAAAATCAATTCGCGTAAGTTCGTGGGCACTATAGTAGATAAACACCTGACATTCAAAGAACACTTCGCTCATATTAGTTCTAAGTTATCAAAATCTGTTAGAATCCTCCATAAAATAGAAAATTTATTGCCTGAAGAAGCTTTGCAAATACTTTATCGAAACCTCATTTCACGATATTTACAATACGAAATAGAAGTAGGTCCTGACGAACTGATAAAAAAAAAATCAATATACTCTACTCTATAAAAAGGGAGCTATCAGAACGGTAAAAAAACTAGAATATATTGATCACACAGGTGATTCATTAAAACGTTTGAAAATACTTGAATATCTGGATCTCTACAAACTCTCCATATGTAATTTCATCTATAAAAAAATTGGCCAATGATGGCGACAAAGACTTCACACAATAATTGTTGACTGGACAATCTGGTGAACACGACCATTTAACCCGAAATAGAAGTAACTTCATGCTTCCTTATTATTCAAAAGCTCGGTCACAACACAGTATCCTCTTCATTGGAACTAAGAGTTGGAATTCAATCCCTGCGGAGATCCGTGAAAGTAATTCTTATTAAGTATTCAACATCTTGAATCCCTTTTCCTATCGGAATAATAATCATGTAAGATAACCAAATCAAATCTTTTCTCCTAAATGACTTATTCTGATAGGGTAATTTGCCATGGGGAATGTCAATGATCTTCAGTCTATTCTCAAGTCGTTTCTAGAATATCATGTTAACATCTTCCTCCTTATAAACTACACTGTAAAAGTTCGCATCGAATATCGAATGAATAATTCTTTGATCGGTCTAGTTGCGCGACTAGGTGTGCAACTGTACACCTTAGAATAGCGTCGGTGATGGGGTGCCTTAGAAGTCACTGAACTTACTCTGGCCTACAGGTAGCTATACTCAAATTTGACCATTGTAATAGACTTAAGAAACAATCTACTTCTGTATCGCTTGTGATAAATAAAATGTTTAAATACGAGTAGTTTAAAATTTATTGCACCCACCGCATACGGTGCAGATTTCACTACCTCACGAGCACGAATATAATGATTGATTCACAAAGAGCGTAATGGCGGAGATGTGTTTGGTGTCCTATTAGATGTTTTGAAATATTGAAAAAATTCGAGAGGTAGTGTAGCCTAACATCACAGAAACGCTCATCACACGCAACAAGATGGGAATGTGTCTCATCAGAGACCGCAAAAATCTCACCAGAGACCGCAAATTCTTAGAAATATATCAGCCACCTCATCACATGTTTGCTAGGCAACAATTACGTCTCCACTGTAGTTCCCCCCAAAGGCGTACAACCTTTGTATTTACTGGATTTAGCCCTCCCAGGGTGAAAATATAAAGTCCCGAACCAAGAGTTAGGTAGGCTTTTCTTGTTGAAATACAATAGGTTTTGGTTTTGTTAAGGACCGTGTTTTTGCGGTTCATTTCTTTCC
This sequence comes from Platorchestia sp. MABIK, assembly GCA_014220935.1. Lineage (NCBI taxonomy): Eukaryota > Metazoa > Arthropoda > Malacostraca > Amphipoda > Talitridae > Platorchestia > Platorchestia sp. MABIK. The sequence continues at coordinate 6,653 of JACJUY010008007.1, forward strand.
AGTTTTTGAGTACCTCAGCCATTCCTCATCTAATTTTATTTTGTTTCAGAATCTTCCCTCTCAACTTAGGTTTTTATGCCCAAGGGACACTGTGTGGGAACTCAACTTTTGCGTAGATTATTCGCTCCATTAACTCCATGCTAATTGGTAGTCATATTCCCTTACCTCTTNTCCCCCTCCCTCTGGTTTGAACCTCAGAAATCGGTTAGAAATCTTGAAATTAACTTAAAATACCATCGCTAATAGTTGGTTACCAATCATTCTGTGTAGTGACGTTAAATTGCAGCAGTTTATTTACAGAAGTAAATCTTACACGCGTGTTTGCAATGAAAATACGTATTGCGTATGTTATACGATAGACTTAGAATCAAACTAACAACATTTTACTTTGCTACTTTTAGAAGTCTTCCAGTTTCAAATATGGCTACGAAGAGAAATTGTTAAAGAATATTTTATAAAAGGCTAAAGCCTTAAGAAGGTTAACACTTCATTTCACTAACCACCAACTCAACAATCTAATGTAAAAATAATTAAACATGTTACAATAATTCTTCATGTACGCCTCAAAAAAGAGCTCGAATAAATCACTTTTAACATGAGGGCTTTTAATCTGCCAGACAACGAATTATGAGTGGAAATACTCTGGAAATCTACCGACTGTTTTCCGATACGAGAGCAATATAAAGGATGGTTAAAACAGGAGGTTTTTTCACACATCGATGCTCTGGAAATATACTGCTGGTAAATTGATAGTAAAAATTTCTATTTTAACGTTGACAACATCGCAAATGAAATTGATGAATGCATATTTATACGCATGATGAAATGACATCATCTTAAATGATTTAAATATTGTACAAGTAGGCATGGAAGGATTAGATTTTATGCTAGTTTAAGCCTTCCTAACCACAACAAAGGGGTTCCAAAGAGAAGAAGGAGGGAGGTACCATTTAGTATGGAGATATTAGGATGTGAAATCTACGCAACAAGGGGCATAAAAATCTACGCACAAGGGGCATAGAATCTCCACACAAGGGGCATATTTATGTAAACAATTTTCGACCTATCTCCGCACTACCAATTATTAGCAAGGTATTCGAAAAAATTGTGTATAAAAAGGTGTGCTCTAATTTGAACAAAAATCATTTCTTTGCGATAAATAATCCGGTATTCGCTCTAAAAAATCAACAACACAGGCAATATTAAATCACTTACAATTCCTTTACTCCAATATAGATGAAGGAAAGCCTGTCTTCTCTGTATTTCTTGACTTTCGAAAAGCATTCGATTGTGTGGACCATAAAATATTACTCTCGAAACTACACTGTTATGGTATCAGAGGGGTTGCCCATGACTGGTTCAGATCATACCTAGCAAATCGGAAGCAATACGTTGTCATCGACGACGCAAAATCGGACCCACAGACAATTAGCCATGGAGTTCCACAAGGATCTGTTCTTGGGCCTCTCCTATTTCTGATTTTTATCAATGACATTATTAAATCTACGTCATTCTTCAAATTCATACTTTTTGCCGATGACAGTACGCTTTCTGCGGTCCTTCCAAACCAAAATCCCGCTATGATTGCGGAAAGTATAGATAATGAACTTCATAAGGTCTCATTGTGGCTTAAAGCTTATAAAATAAGCTTTAATTTCGATAAAACGAAATGTATTACATTCTCATACAAGAAAAATGAATCTCTCCCACGCATTAAAATTGGCGAAGGTGAAATCGAAAAAACCAACTCATGCAAGTTTCTGGGCATCATAATAGATAATCATCTGACCTTCAAAGAGCACATCGCTCATTTTAGTTCTAAATTATCAAAATCCATCGGAATCCTAAATAAAGTTAAAATTTTCCTGCCTGAAGCAACTTCACAAATGCTCTACCGAACGCTCATTTCTCCATGCTTGCAATACGGAATGAAAGCCTGGCACGGAACTGATAAAAATTAAATCATTAAATTTTTACTCTGCAAAAAAGAGCTATCAGAGCGGTAAAGAACCTAGAATATAATGCTCACACAAATGATTAATTCAAAAATTTACGAATACTTAAACTTTCGGATCTCTACAATATCTCCATTCGCAATTTCATTTACAAAACACTAAGAAATGATGGCGACAATAGCCTAAAACAATTATTAACTGCGAAAACTGGTCATCACGACCATTTAACTCGAAATAGAAGTAAATTCATGCTTCCTTATTATTCAAAGGTCCGGTCGCAACCCTTCATGGTCGCAACACAGTATCCTCTTCGTTGGAACTAAAACTTGGAACTCAATACCTGCGGAGATCCGTGAAAGCAATTTTTTCAAAGGATTCAAAAGACATCTTGAATCTCACTTCCTATCAAAATACTAGTCGTGTAAGACCACCAAGTCACATCTTGCCTCCTACATGTCTGGTCCTAATAATATGATTTACCATAGGTAACGTAACCGATCTTCAGTCTGATCCTAATCGTTTTATCGAATATATTGTTACACATAGCTGATTTGACCTATGTTGTAAAATACAGCATCAAATATCAAGTAAATTATCTCATTGATCAGTCTATTGCGAAACTAGGTTAAGTGAATTAGGTTAAACATTATTGTACACCTTAGAATAATGTGATGGTAGGATGCCCTAGAAGTCATTGAACTTGTTCGGGCCCACAGGTAGCTATACTCTTGTTTGACCATTGTACTAGACTTAAGAAACATTCTACCTCTGTATGACCTGTGGTAAATCAATTGTTTAAATTGTTTAAATTGTTTAAAAATTGTTTCAATAGTAAGTTGAGAAAGAAGTTCCTGAAATAAGATGAAAGTTGAAGAATAAAGTGGTAGGTGCTGAAACACAAGATAGCAGTGAACCGAAAAAAATGATGGTCCATAACAGATCAAAAAACATTTTATTTTAACAAAAACAAGGCCTACTTAACGTTTATCTCGGGACCTCACATGTCTCTCTGTGAGTGCCAATTCCCATAGATACAATAATTTGATTCCCATGATCAGGATATGCAAGGATGATAAAAATAATAAATTCAGTAAACGACAACTTCGGTCAACGACTATTTAGTTGTCGTTTTGGTAATCCCACCAATATAAATTTGGTAACTATCCAATGATGAATTCATAGTAGTAGCAATAATAGCAGTAGTAGATCAGTAACATCAATTGCGGCCCTCTAGCTCGTCCTCTCATACGGTATCGCACTCAAGGTAACATTTCCAAGTGTCAGCTGTCCCATCTATAGTCAATGTAGTCCATAGATCTTTTCGGGGTGCCTAAAAATATTACAACGTACCAGCTAACAGCAGTCACAAATTGGTTACAGTGAACATTCACAAAAAGTGAAGGTTTCATTTGATTATTCTGTTACATTTATAGCTACAATGGGGCCTCGGATATTCTTCATTCCACTGTCTCTTCACACAGTCATTACCACCATCACCGTCATTGTCACGATTTTCGATCACCATGGACCTCGCGAAAGTAATTCAATCGAGAAACACAATGAATTGCTCAGAGAGAAAGAAGTTCGGAACATCAAGTTATCGGATTGCAGGTGTAGAAGGATTTTCAAGAGCTTAACTACATTAGGAGTAGCTATAGGATTCCCTGGTGGGGGTTCTAGCTACCCCCCTCATTTTGGCCGAGAGCGTGACCTGTGCTGGAACCCCTCTCTCAACTAAGAGTCCAAGATATCAGCACGGCGCGCTCGACCATTTGTTCATCCATGATTATGATGAGTACTCGTTTTAAATATCTGGAACACCTCTCTCTCTCAAAATTTCCATGTCAGAGGTACACCGACTCTTGAATCTAAATTTCAGGATAGCATCCGTACGGATCCGAAGCATCCGAATCAGCATAAATTCAGCAGGTCTCCCTACCGCTGCCCTAGCCACCAGGTCTGCGCGCTCATTCTCCACTATGCTCACGTGTGCTGGGACACAACTGATAGTTATACTCGTATTTTTACCGTTCATGATGATTTGGTGAATCTCCGATATTATATTTCTTAAAAGTTGTTTATTTTCGGTATAATTATCGATTAATTGTACGGAGCTAATTGAGTCGTTGCATATAGCGAAATTCTTGGATTGTGTTTCTTTTATAATATTTAGGGCGAGTTTGATTGCATGAGACTTGGCCGTCAATACATTTTGCAAGACTGGAAGAGAGGTGTTTTTGATGATATCGCTCATCACGGTCGCTGCTCCTCCAACTCCCATCGGTGGCTTTGACCCATCCGTGTAAATTATTTTATGCTTTTGATATCGACTTATTGTTGTCCCTGAGCATGTGTCTTAGGATAAATGGAACTATTTCTTCCTTTTCAGTATTCATTTTCGCCATGTGTTGTTTTACTTATGGTCATTTCAGCATCCAAGAAAATGAAGTAGGAGTGAAGCACGGTTGGACTGGCTGCGTCGGAATGTAATAGCTTGGGGTATTCTCTGAATAACTAACTAGTTCCGACGTGCATTTGCAGCTGGTGAAGAACAATTCAAGATTAGTATTATCAACACAACAATACGCTGGTAATTATAATGGTACTAGAGCTTGAAGAAATATCGGAGCAGCAGGTCCCTTCTATTGCAACTCTAATGTTGGTTCAATGCAGATGATGTGGAGGTTTGCTATTAGTGTCGTCATAAAAGCACCAGTACTAATGAGCATTGCCTCGTTTGCGACGACATCAAGTTCCCTCAGCGCCACCCTGCTGGCTGTGCTTCACAATCAATTTTTAGACGGATGAGGGACCTGTATAATTCCAGTAAGATTTCTTAGTCTGCACCTCAGGTATGAGCCAACACAGATTTCCTTAGGTTCAAATCACATATGCATTTAGCTCTCGTCTGGAGAATATGGGTTATAGTGTCAAGTTTTCTATCCTTGTGGAGGCCCGAAAATTATTGTTTTCAACGGTTGGTATTGGTTTTCCTTCCAGTTGTAACGTTTGGATGATTGTTGGTTTGCTTCCTTTGTATAACTGCAATGCTGTAGTCGTTGTAGAGGATAATTTGAATCCGTTTTGCATTGTTCATTGAGTGACTTTATCTATTGGTGACTGCATCGTTACTTGTATTTTAGTTCTGTCGAAGTCTGCAAATGCGATGAGGAAATCGTCGACGAACAATAAATTGAACACTTCTGCAGAGATCTCTTCTGCCAATGAGTGTATTTTAATTGCAAAGAGAGTGACTCTGAGAGTGCTTCCTTGAGGCGTTCCTGTGGCTAAGTCTTTTGGTGAGGACATTTCTTCGTCTGCTCTAATTCAGAATGTTTGATTTTTGAGAAATTCCCCATCAAACTTTGGCAATAAACCTCTCAAACCAGTTTCCGTTAGATCTCTTATTATGACTTAGCACCATCTCTGTCATACCACCTCTAAGTCAAAATACTCTGCCATGACAAATGCATTATTAGCCTGAGATTGTCGTATGAACGTATCAAACCGAACAGGAGTATCTATAGTTTCCCGATATCTTCCGAGGCCCCATTGTACATTAGAAAGGAGTTCATTGTTTTCAATGTATTCCATTAGGCTTCTGTTGATTATTTCTTCATTTGTTTTGCATAGAAAACTGGTTAATGAGGTAGGTCTGTAGTTGTTAGGGTTAATATGACCCTTGCCAGGTTTTGGGATGGGGATTATTGTGGCTGGTTTGTACGGTTGATAAACGTATTCAAAATTTCATAGTTTGTTACATGTTTTCAACAGGTGTTGATGGGCATCGGTCGGCAAATTCTTGATCATAAGTTACTGAGGTTATCCGGTCCAGGTGTCATGATCTCGTTGCTCTTGATGACAGATGACAACTCATGCACGGTGAAAAGGACGTTTCATAGTGATTTGTTTCCATTCATGGAGTTAATCTGGATCTGCTCAATGATTTGTTTGTTTTATAAAAATTGATTTGCGTAGTTGCTGTCGCAGGATATGGTCTTGAACGTTTCAGCGAATTTCCTTGCGATGGCCTTCAGAGATGAGAATTGAACTTCTTCGCTTGGCATTCCTGTGTCTCGAACAAAAATAAAATCCTATTCTATTTCACAAAGAGAAAGCCTAATTAACCTTTAGTTTGGGGCTTCATATATTCCCCCCGGGAAGCAACTAACTAACTCCACTTGAGATGAGTGGATGTTTAAATCTATTTAGCTTCAGTTTACATCTACCGCTCTACGCGTGCTTGGGCATTTTACTAATGCAAGCCTAGCTATGTGGTAGAGTATGCCAAGGAAGTGTAGAGTGATGGTATGGGGAAGCCCCTCATAATCCATGAACTTGTGCTCCCGACAAAGTGCGCTCTTGACATTGTCGAAACTTCCAGTATGGTCATGAATTTCCATGACGAATAATTGTCTTATTAACATATTTTGAAGTGGCATCAACACAGGATTTTCAAAGCTTTGTGTACATGCTTTTCGTAAAATAACCAATGGCATGTTAACAAAGCAATGAATTCACAACGTTGTACATGTTAGCACCGTAAGCGCATAAAAGAGGCTTAAGTTAAAAAATTGTGCTCATAAAAAAAGAAACGAAGAATAATCATTTTACTATCAAAGTTATTTTAAGACTCCCGAGCCAGAGCAGAAGCGATCCTGAAAACCGATGATAAGGCACCATTTGGCGCGGACTTTAAAGAAAACTGGGAATGTATGCACCAGGTGATGAGCCACACAAGACAACCTCCGCATAGGAACAGTAACCAATGACGAAAAATCAATCAATACAGGCAAATGTTAAGGAGAACTGACTAATCGATCTTCAAATTTTTGTTTCTTGTATCATGGTTATAAGATCGAAATAAACAACTTTTATTCGATGCACTTTCCGGCGGAAATGAGTATTTATAGAGTTACGGATATTTAACTAGTAATGAGTTTTTAACGAGGCACCAGTATGCTCGTTTAAAACATTCTCACATAGCTCCAGCTATACAGCTGCGAGAATTCATGATTCGGCAGCGCATTTTATTGAATTGCTGGTAAATTTGAACCGTGGCCTGTTCCATTCCTTCAAGTTTATACTGTGTCCGCATCAGAGCTCGGGTCGTATAATTATTGTGTCTCTGTACCGGAACTAAATATACTTGTGTACTAGACCTGTGTTCCGAGTCGTCTTGGTGTGTGTACTATAGCGTTATGTTTTGCGCTTAATCAGTGTTCGATATGTGCGCTGGTCATATTTTCTGTGTTTATGTTTTTCATGTATAAATCTGAACATGTACTAGTGATATGTCCATTTAACTTATTGGGGCTATATTTACATGGTTTAAGCCGTTCTAGCTGAACCACATTACTCCGTATCACACCGACGTTTTAAATTTGGCAAACCGTTTTATGTCGTTTTTTTAGTAATTTTACTCCACCCTCTATTGGATTTTTTGCAGTGCTTTTATCCTTTAGTCTTTCGCTGTGTTTCTTTTCCTGGCTTCTCCGCACCAATCAGCAGAAGTAGCGGCGCCGAACCTAGTGATGTAATGACGACGTACAGCGCAATGTCGTATGTGGTTGATGTTTCGACGGAGGAACGAAAAATGTCAGCGAAAAATGAGGGTTGGAAATTAGTGACGGGAATACAGTGACAGCACTGATTAGTCCATGTCATGCACAGACCTAGGGAAGTTTCTGAATTTGTTAATGCAATATTTGGTGTGTAATCAACCCCTCAGTGATTCCAACTATTATATCTATAGGAATTAGCACTCCCATGAAGAAAGTGTGAGAGGGCCAGAGCTGAGAATTAAGTAGATCTTAATGTTGAAAGAAAAGTCAATATTTAGTTCAGCTTATCAGCGATTTTAAAAATGTTGTTGCCATATTTATGTAGTTGGAGGGATTTTAAGAGGATTTACTTGAATGACATTTTGCTCACAAATGTTTACTTTTTGAGATATTTAACTTTGAAGTTATAGGAACGTCGTATGTTAAATTGAACGAACGGACATGTATATAAGCTGAAATACGGAATGGGCGTAATGATAGGTGAGGTTAGGTAGAGTTAAGTTAGTAAAATAAACTAACCTAAACTAACCTAGGGTAACCTGAAAACCCTCAACTTAGCCATGCCGAGACTGATTTTTTCTCGCCCATAAACAGCGCGTGTTCCAACAAAGCAGCGACGACGGGAAGAGCCAAGAGCCATGTCGAAACTACTTTTAATGCTATTTTTACCTGAACGTTATTTATGCTATAAAGTAAGCATTTGCGAGCCAAACGTCATTCGTGTCAAACGTTTTAAAATATCTCCAATTACCTAGATCAATAAAAAAAACGGTCAATATGTATTTTAATGTGCTCACGGAAATTAAAACTTCTGTTCCAAAGAATCGCTAGAGGAATACGTTTAAAAACGTTTTACATGAATGACATTCTGCTCGCTGATGCGTTACTTTCGAGATATAACAATAATAACGTTCAGATAGGAATAACATTATAAAGTCTGTTGCTTAGTCACCGCGTTGTTGGGTCACGCCCACTTTCTTGGCGGGACACGCTTACTTTTTGTCGGGAAACGAACAGCGTTGGTTTGGGTAAGTTATGGTAAGCTATTTTAGGTTGATTTATGTTATTTTAGATTAGTTTATTTAACTAACCTAACATTACCTAACCTAACCTCACCCATCGTTACGTCGATACCGAATTACAGCATATTTACTTGTCCGTTCCTTCCCTTTTGTTTATGACGTTCCTATAACTTCAAAAAGTTGAATAATTCGAAAATTACGCATCGGCGAGCAGGATGTCATTCGTGTAAAACGTTTTTAAATGTGTTCCTTAAGTGATTCTTTGGAACGGAATTTTTAATTTCCGTGAGCGCATTAAAATACATGTTGACCAAAAAAAAACTTTCAAACCCGTTGACGCGCTAAACTCAATATTGACGAAAATGATTTATGTTATGTTAAAGACCACCATTTTTCGATTCACTTCTGTCTGTTGTTTCCTTCAACTTCTACCTTGTTTCATAAGCGTAATGTTTTTAACATTTTTATAATTCTCCCTCCCACAAGCTATAAGATAGGAAATAGGTTCAGGCTGGTTAAACTCTTGCATGCCATGGTGACTTTCCCCTCTGAGATGCTGTTAGGTGACTGCAAGTAAGGATAGGCCCCTTTTTTCAGTTTTATTTTTTCTTCGCTATCTCATTTTTGAATTTCCTTCATCTTCAGTCCTAGGATGCCGTTTCTATGCGTAGAATATTTTGGGAGGACGAATACCTAGTGCATTTATTTCCCGTTTTCTAAAGCCCGTGTCACATGGTGCGTTTTCATCGACTTCCAGGGATTGCTTTTATTCTGGCTCGGGAGTCTTGAAATAATAATTATGGTATTAAAATAATGATTCTTTAATTTTTTATTCTGGACACAGTTTCTGAACTTGAACCTCTTTTCGACGCTTTGAGTGCTAAACAGTACAACGTTATGAATTCATGGTTTTGCTAACATGCCATTGGTTATTTTACGAGAAGAAAATCCCTAAGCTTTGGAAATCCTGTATTGATGCCATTTTCAAAGATTTTAAGAAGACAATTTATCAAGGCATTTTACGACCATACGAAAAGTTTCGACAGTGTTAGAGAGCATACTTTGTCGGGAGCACAAGTTATGGATTATTAGGGGCTTCTCAAAGCCGTCACACTCCGTTTTCTTCGCATACTCTACCACATAGCTATGCTTGTATCAGTAAGAGACCCACACGTGGAGCGGCTGATGTAAGCTGAAGGGAAATAGATTTAGACATCCACTTGTGTCCAGTAAGGCACTTCAGAGGAGGAATATTTGAGATTTCTGATGTTTGGTCATGTAGGCCTTCCTTTTGTTGAAATAGAATAGGTTTTTACTTTTATGATGGACCATCTTTTTTCGATTCACTGCGGTCATGTTTTCCAACACCTACTGCTTTCTTCTTCAATTTTGATCTTGTTTCTCAACTTACTTTCTCTATGCACTTAGTGCGTAGATTCCGAGTTCCCTTAACTCCATACTAAATAGTGCCTTCTTCCTTCCAGTGTCGAGAAACACTGCTTCTGTTACGTCAGCTTCTAGTTCACACATTTGTCGCTCGTGCTCATTCAATGTGCGATAAAATTTTTTCAAGTTGTGCTATAGACAACGGTTATTTAGAGCACAGGGTTCTGCTTACTGTGACCTTAGAACAAGGTTACTCGGGCAAGTATTTCAATATATATAACGGTTGTGGGGAACTTATAAGGTATATATCTGACATGAAATTTGTAGTGCTTCCTCTTTACATTGCACAATTGGGGCTGCTGCGGTAATTGTAAAACTTGATTGTGTTAATTGCAGCTGTGGTGTTAGGATCTGTCTCTGCTGCCTAAGCTTTACCTTGCGAGGAAAATATTTCACGGCCTAAAGTTACTTCCATCCAATGGAACGAATACATCAAATGTATCCCTGATCTGCGAGTTCTAGCTTGTCCCATACCACTATTTGCAATACATGGAACAGGTCAGTTTGGCGTTGTTTATATTTATGAATTGTCAAAAATCATCCAAATCGATTGGTTTTCGTATCACTGCGTCAGCCAAACTTCACAGCTGGAATTTATTTCCTCGTGAAATCAGTTCAACTTAAAAGAATATTTATGTAGCTTTCATCTCTCATGATATATTAGATGGTCAACTCCAATGCGCTGGCCTCCGCATGTACATTGACTTTCTACGTCTCTTGGTATGTGTAATCATTGCTTGTTTCTCTGAGCTAGGGGTATCTCAGCAACAGACGGAATTTCGGGAATTCCAAATTTCGTGCCTGCTTTGCTTCCTAAATCCTCGTTTTCTCCGCTGTCCTTTTCGGTCTTTTTTTCTTGGTGAATAAATACTCTATATACACAAGCGGGATATACCTTGTGCACAGATTCTCCGTTGTCAACAGTCCATACGGAATGGTCCTTCTTGTCACTCCATTGAAATCGCCTTTGTCGTGGCTAGATAGCCTAAAACTAATACGACAATTTCTGTAGTCCCTGCACAGCTGTACGGGAAAACCGTCTACTAAACACAGGTTAGGACGGTACACAGCAAGGTCTGTATGCTTTCGTCATGACGACGTCTGAACTAGTTTCAATAGTTCGGTTTCGGAAATCGTGTTCGAAGGTTGAAATTTTCCCGCGCAAACTATCATGAGTGTATGTACGGAAAGGAATTTAGGCTTTTGATGAAAGATGTCTACGCCGAAGAGAGTTATAAATTCAGTGAAAGGTGGAAGCTAACATGAGTACAGCAATAATACTATTGAAGGTTTGGAAACCCTTACAAAAGTTGAGCACACAACTGGTGCTTGGTGTTACAAATTTTTACTGCGGGACTTCGTCTGAGAACGGTGGTTGATGACNAGTTAAGCCGGTACAGCTGCTGTCGTTTAAAAATTTCTGAATTACTCCAGCACTTTGTGCATTATCATTATTTGCTGACTGTATTTTGCTCAAGCTGACTGAGTCGGAAACTGATAGTTATAGAAACACTGTTGAAAAAAATTATAATGCAGTTTTATTGTGGATTCTAAATCCAAACGTTCAAAATTACAAACAATAATAGAACATTCTTGAAATATTTTCCCTAGACTGCATCTAAAACTTTCTCCGCTCGTATATTTTGCTGATTTCATTTTATTAAAGACTTATAGGTATCTCATCTAATTACATTGAACATGGGGTCATATTTACTTTTGCCAAATTCACTTTCTTTTAACAGTTACTGCAGGTATTACGAAGGAAAACGAAGTTCGTCAAATTAGTTTTGACACCTAAATTTACAGTACAAATCCAGTATAGCCAACACAAAACACCATGATCAGCAGCGTTCTAATTTTACAAAATTATCCTTTCTCGCATTGAAATGCCTTCCAACCTCACACATGACTGGCGAAACACGTGAAAATTTTCGAGTTTTCAAAAGTGAATTAAAGCAGGCAATATAGAGGACGTTTTTTTCGAACTGAGATCAGGAACCATTCGACAAGATAAGTTATGAAGAGCAGAATAGTTTTTATTAATATATTGTTTTCTTCCGAAGCACTGCATGAATAAAAAGTAATATCACGTAAATTTTTTTGCATTTATCGCAGATTTCAAGCTTAATGAATGATGTTTATCATGTGGTTGAGGATGACTCCAGGGGCAAAAATTTATTTTCATGTTGCTGCCTACTCTCTTAATCACTTAATTACTCCTTTAATCATTACTCTCTTAATCACTTAATTACTCCTTTAATCATTACTCTCTTAATCACTAAATTACTCTTTTAATCATTACTTTATATATTGAAAACTCTTTATAATTACCTTTTCATTATTTAATCGTTCTTAATCATTTCGTCTAGACTGAGAGCCCCAAAAAAACTTTTCCAAACCATGTTTTTGTGACGGCTTCTGATCAGTATTACGTTCTTGAAATAGCAGCCAAAACTGAGCCCGGATTTTTCACCTTTTAGTTTGAAGAAACGTAAAACCGTCAAAATATAGACAAATTATAAAAGAATTCCCTGATGTGGTGATAAGAAAAGTATTATCCAAAGTAATGACTGTCTTATGTAGGGAAAAATTTTGCGAAGCGATGTTGGGAAATAGATGGATGTTTTAGAAAACTCTTTGATGTGGATCGTAGGAAGCACGATTCTTGAAGAGCCTGCAATAAGCAGGAAAAAATAAGAGAAGGGGCACAAGTCTCATCCAACAACACAGCGAAGGCCTCACAACTTCCTGGTGGAAATTATCGATTACGATTGTTTTTGCGAGGGAAAGTTAACGACGTCGCCGAAGAAGGTTTAGTTTCCTGCAACCTAATAAAAATTTTCCCTAAAAGCAACACAGAAGTACCAGATATTGCCTACTGAGAAATACCTCGCGAGAGCAAGTCTTGAGAAACCATCTAGACTGTTTCCATGCCAAAAACAGGTGGAAATTTCCTGACAAAACATATTTGTGAGCACTTTTATCCAGTGAGGTGGATTAGAGTTGAAAGAACAACGCACAACAATTGCCTGCAATAAAATAAATGTCTCGTCCCATTTAATATGAAAGTATGACCCAATGTTCACCAGTTTATTTTAGTACCGTTGGCGCAATTTTATTAATAAGAAATCCAGCGAGTGATGTGGCGTACTTCAGATATACGTCATAATTCAGAAATATACACCAAATCTGCTGAAAAAAACTTTCAGTGTGAATCAGTGAAGCACATTATTAAAAATGTCATAGAAATTCTCCGATGAAATGCATATTGATACATTTTCAAGTGTTCATTACAAGCAAAACGTTATGTAACAAATACGAGAGAGCTAATATTTTCAGTACGACAGCTTTGAAATTTTTATTACGGCCATCGGAATACTTATTTCAAGAATATTGAAATACTCCTTATACGATTGTTTCAATACGACGAAGAATGTAATATTCATAATACGAGTATCGTTATACTCATTATCCGAGCATCGTATTATTTAGAATACGAATATTTTAATGCTAATATTACGAGATTTTATTGTTAATATTAGGAGTACCGAAATGCTATTCCTCACACAAGCGTTGCACTACTTGCGTCGTCATGCTGATGCATCCCAATATTTTATCCTAAGTAAACACGGTTCTTGAAATGTTAAAGTGTTAATTTGTTTAAGCCTCTCTAACCATAAATAAAAGTGTTACCGAAAAAATAAGAAGGAAGGTACCATTTGGAATGGAATTAGGGGAACGAGGAATCTACACGCATGGTGTCTCCTTACGCTCAACGTACAGAAACAACAAAATCGAGTGAAGCTTACGAAACAAGATAAAAGTTGAAAAGGAGAGTTAATGAGGCTGAAAAATGTACCATCAGAGACGCAAGAAATGATTGTCCGTAATAAAACAAAACGTATTCCATTTCTCAGAAAAGAAAGCCTACTTGAACTTCAAGTTGAAACCTCACATCTTCCTCAAAGCCTCCACATGATGATGGAGGCCCATATTCCATAAAATTACCCATGTACCCAAACTCCAAGAAAACGCTTTTTTATGTGATGATAGAGGCACATCTCGTATAAAACAACTGATCGTGGATACCTACTTCACGAAAACTGTTCCATACGAAGATAGAGGCACCTCTGTGGTGCCTCTATCTGTGGCATTGTTGCTGGGCGGGTATTGGGGCACGATTTGGCCGGTCTAGCTTCCCCACTTGTAGCGAAGTTTCACCCTCTGCTGATTAATTTTATCAACTTGGGCGAGGCTTGAGTCCGGAAGTTTGGAACACCTCCTACGTACAACTAGAACAGACAAGTTTTGGGGTCTGCATCTGTTATGCCAATAAAAAATCAAACCATCACTCAAGGAATAGGAGTTATTGTACAATTTTCTTATTTTCACATTACTGATCCTAGAAAGGAACTAAGTTCGTACATAATTCCACTGAATTTTTTAAAATATTTTAACAAATATATAAAACCGGAGAGTAATTGAATTTGAGCGAGAGATTTCCCTCGATATATTCAAGCAAACCGTGCCTTTGGCAGTACTGCCTTTATTTATCAGACAAATTTTTAGATAACTTTCGTCCACTGGAGCACTCTCTCCCTCCACTGTGTATCGTCAGCATGAAAACTAGAATAACATTCTAATAATGAATTCATGTACGAAGTAGAGTTATTTATCTGCTAGCATAGCTCAGTAAGACTCTGCTTGCATATTTCAGCACTATATAGTGACTGAACCGAAATCACTCTGATTTATAGAACTCATTATCAGAAATAAATTAAAGTTGAGTACACTAACCTTTGCCAGTCCTTTTCTTGAAAGCGGAATGAAAAACTTTAAAGCACTTTTGCAACTCAAAAACAAATAGCAGGACTGCTCTTTCTGTTCAAATAAATCATAAA
>JACJUY010008007.1:27911-51551 GCA_014220935.1 Platorchestia sp. MABIK
ACATTCTTTTTCAATTGTTATCTTGTTTCCTAACCTTCCAAATCTTACTATTTCTATGCGCTGGGATACTGTGCGGGAACTCACCTTGTGCATGGAGTCTGCGTTCCTTTAACTCCAAATTAAATTCAGCCTTCATCAATTCTCTTTTTGAACATCTGCGTTGCGTTATGGGAGGCTGAAACTAACTTATAAATTAACCGTTTCAATTTTATTGTTCTATCCATGGAAATTTGTAAATGCTTGTACTTTTTTCTGATTCAGCATAGATTGCATTTCATGTACCTACTGTAGCCTTCGATATTCTCCTAAATATGAATTCGTTCGTGCACGTACGTTCCTTTTTTTTTAGACCTGAAAAGAGAGACTTGTCACACTCCCTCTACTGGAAATGAAGATGTTGCTTCTGCTGGAACGCTATTGGTTTGAAATGGAAGCGACGGCGGCCTTTGTTTGCATACCAAAGTACACTCGCACGATACGAGTTTTTGAAAGCATGATTGTTCAAATTTACTAGCGCAACCCAAATGCAGGCTCGACAAATAGCAGGTCTTACTAAACAAACACACTCCAGAATTAAAAAAAAAGTCTCTGTTTGCAGTTGGATCAGTGTTCAAACTTCATCAGGCTTTGAAGACTGGATGGCCTCTTCTTATTATTCTGACGGAAAACATTGAATGGCTGGCTAACAATGCACACAAAACAAACGTAGAACATATTATTCTAGAGAACATTTAGAAGTGAATAGAAGTTATAAAATTTATCTTTCAAATGATCATTGTGCTTTAATATGATAAACGAATATGGGTTTTTAACCGTAATGATTTTTACGATAGGCAGGTTTGTGTTGTAACAGAATCTGACGTTTTATCTTAAGTAGTTCAGGTTAATTCATCTCTTTTGTGCTTTGTATCACGGCTGGAACGTGGAGAAATTTTTACTTGATGCTTCTTACACAATACAGAGCGGAGAATACCTGAAGATGAAAATATTCATGCCAGGGCAGCGTGAATGCTCAGGTGTCGTTCACACACTCTTCTTTTTGTTCGGTTCCGATAACATCAATCATTCGAAAAGTTTTCTTGCTAGTCTTTTATGGAGATGAAAGCTTCAAAGCCATTCGTTTTGAGCGATCTTTGCAGAGCTATTCTATTGGATACAACAATGAACTCTGAGTTTTTGGGCTTCATTTGGTACGGCAAATCAAAATAGCATGACTTTGAAGTTGTTTTGTCATCAAAGCAAATTGAGCCATTTTTCTTTAAGCTGGTCCCTGTTGTTCTTCGTTTAATATCTGTATTTCTGAAAACTGAACGAGTTAACATATATGAGTCTGAGCGATGCTCAAAAGGAATAAATATTTGAAAACAAATGTGGAACATGATACACATACGCTGTTTTACAGTTCTATTAACCTGAAGATGTGTGCACGTGTGTTTTCAGAATGAAAGACATCGGGAATTTGATTCTGTTTTTGAGATGCGTCGTAATCCAGTTCAAAAAACTGGGAGTAAAATTTTAGTGACGACTAATTTAATCTAAGGATATTGATCAAATCGTAAAAAATTCATTGAGACTTTTCTTTGTTGGTTTCACTTTGCGAAAACTTGAAACTGAAGAAAATTCTTACGAAGTTAATTATGTTTGTCATGAAGACGTTTCGGAGTGGATCTTTCTCATCAGTTCAGTGAAAAATCATTACGTCTCTGAAACGAGAGTAAATTGACAGGGAATAACAAATATTAAAATACATAATCTAGATGAAAATTTAGCAGGTTTGATGAACAGACAGGCATCTATTGACTATTTCTATAGAATATGAGGTGTCTGAGTTATACAGGCTAACGTTTCGTTTAAAAATACGTGAAGATTTCAGAATCCTGAGTTGATACTGCGCTGAAGTTGAATCTGGAAATTTGATATCAGTAGTAGCTATAAAAACATAGTGTCGTTTAAGCATGTTTGCTTACCGCTCACTCAGATGGGTGTACTACTGAATCCTTGTATGAAAGTTCTACCACTACGATACGCCGCTTCTTGCCGTCGTGCCGATCTGCACTGCAGTTAATTTGAAACAAAAGGCTCGCATGTCAATGGAAAGTACATTCTTGTACCGGAGAAAAAGAAGCAACCTAAAAATTATTTGCTTAAGTGATACGTAACTGAAAATTCTGAAAACATTTTGCACACAGTTTTCACTTGGGGAGACTATTTCCCGGAAGTCGCTACAAAATACATTAAACGTATGTGAATGGTTTTTATTCATATCTGCAATACCCTGTCCCGTGCATTGCTTCGAAAATAAATTTTCAACATGCGAATTAATAATACAAACAGAAACTCGTTATTTGTAATTTTTTTAAATTTCAAACCTTTTTTAAAAGCTCTTGACTAGTACATATTTGATTGCAATACATTTGAAACTTGCTAAATAATAACTAGAGAAACTGGCACCTGTTCCTGCAAAGGTAACTTTGCAAATCACTTACTTTTGAAAATGTTCGTCTTCTTTTGTAACGAAGCAGATTAAGATTTAATTAAGTACTGTTTTTTCTCTACTACCCCTGTTAGGCTTCGCTTGTTCAGAAACGGTTCAACATGCGTTGGTAATCTATACTATAATAAGAGCCTCGTCCGTCTGTCTTTCTGTCTGTCCGAAGCCAGCCTAAAGTGTGATGAGCGTATCTGTGATACAGGCTTAGGAAATAAGAAAGTGTGTCATGTGATTTGTTGAACATTATTATACGTTTTTAAAGGGCCGTGTACACTCAGCCTCATCAACTCTTGAGAGATTTAATTTTTGATTTCTTACGGCCTTTCTTTTATTTCGCCTTCTTTTTTATTACAAAAAAATGGGAAGGGGTGGACTAGTCTAGATAGAACAAAAGTGGTCATCAACATAGCGACTGTAGAGCACTGGCTCAAAATCAGGGGGATCATCTTCTAACCATTTTGCTTATCGGCAAGTGTTGAGGAAATAAAAGTTGTATAGCGAGACCATCAGTTTATTTTAGTTCCCCTTAAACATAGAAAAAGAGCTCATTACTGATAATCAAAGAATAGTTTTGAATAATTTGCGATAAATCCCGCAACTAATGAGTGACCATCAGCAAATGAGAACCCTAATTAGATATCAATGATTTCCTAATGAGAAATATTTGTTTACCGTTGACGCTATAATTCGAATGACATGAAACCATGCATAAATCAACGTTTGTTTCTACCGTTATCGCTAAATCTGGATGCATTATCAACTGCATACGGCTTCACATTTAGCATAGTAACACTTGAAACCAAAATGTAATAATTTAATTTAGAAGTAACATAATTGGGCCGCATTAATAGGCTTAAATTGAAATTTTGGTGTAAAAATTGCGTGTGTATTTTTAAATGACCATACAGCACAACAGGAGAAAACCTGATGCACTCAAGTGGGAGCAATTTTCCCATAGGTAAACTCTCGCAATTTACTCAAAAACTAGTTTTCATCTCAATTTGCCTTAACGTGATTTCGATTGGCTCAAAATCTTCATGAATTTTCACGCTTCAGATAAGAAATTCAACATGCTTCACTGTTACTGGAGAGACTGTCAGTCAGTCTAAGACAAGAGGGTATCTCAAATCTACGTTGATAAGCTTCGGCACAAGTCGCTTCAGTGTTTGCTCACCAAGTTTCACAATTGATTGCGTTCAAACACTAATCAATTGGGCCAACAAAGTGTGTTCCATTTTGAAAAATATGCTTTGTGAATTTTAATTGTTACCTGAATTTTTCCTAATTAGTTTATTTCCGTTGAGTGTCGTAACATGGCAAATTGAAAATCTTTTCTGTATTTCAGAGCTCCCTCCGAGAAGTTGTCTTCAGAAGCGGAATTCCTGCATGCTGATTTTCAGAATTTCCGGCTATGTGTGCCATTATTGTTTACAATTTTAAGGTAGCTGTCTTTCTCCAATTCATGGATATGCTTCCCATCGAGAGACGGAGCCCTCTGATTCACAATTATGGTTGTGTGCAGTGCACATCGTTGTGCATCGGCATGACGTCTCAAAATTTTTATGACCCACCGAAATTTTCATATCCGAGCGGCACTGTGTGTGGTAGAAGCTTTCGTACGGGGATTCAGCTATCACACCCCTGTCTTCCATCAGTGCTCACTCATGCTGACAAATTTATCTACTGTCGATTTTAAATTTTAAGATTCATCTTGAACTGAGAATCTAATCGAAATGTTGGCATTTTAACGCATTTTTAAATGTAAAAACATCCGTACCTACACTTATAGCTTGTATTCTTTCCAAATAATCAATCTCCTGATCAGTAGATATTTCCAAGTTTCTTTTCGTTTTGTACATTTCCTAATGCCTCTTATTTACTATTGTTTTTTTTTTGTTTCAGAGATATAATTATTTCTTTATTCATCTGATGCAACAGATGGACTCAGAAACATATTCGTTAAATGAAACCTCAACTTCTTCGCAACTGTTTTCTCTCTTAATTTTACAGTAATTTAGTAAGTCAAGCAAGCCACAGGGTTGTTTACATGTCTCCTATTCCCAATGTTAGCCAGCAATCAACAAAATGAAGCTGCTTCGACAGCATGTTATCATATCGTTTGCGTTCGAGTCACGCCTGTGGCGTTGGTTTCTCTGCATTAATGATTTTCTCAATTGCCTCCGCTCTTGCATTAACGAGACTTCTGGCACTGCTGCTCGACTACGCATGCTCTGCTCTTCAATATCATCCCCTAATGCACTGTCAAAATTCTAAGGGATTCCATCCTAAAGATTTTCGTTATCAAAGGGAGTGAAATTTTTTCTGCGGACTTACCATAATAAGGAATTGTTTTTTGAGATCCAGGTTTGGGGTTTGAATTGCCAATTTGAACATCAGAATGGCTGTAAAATACAATGAGTCAAAAATGGTTGTTTCTGTTACGCTAGCGAGCTGTGATTTGTGTTGATTTATTTCGAATTGACTTTGTTGAATGGTAAAAGCTATTGTTAATATGATTTTTAAGAATTATGCTGAAAATAGTCTCGCACATTAACTCGGTAATCTAATTAGAGATATATGTAAAAAAAGAGCGAACGCATCTTCATTTGCTTATCGCTCATGTAAACTTATATTATCACTTGAAGATATTGACGTGAGGTGCAGTGATGTCCACGACGTTGTTGTCGAAAACATATGCGTTGAGGACCTAATGCCAAATACGTTAAAAATAAAGAAATGAATATTCTATTTGGTTTATCTCTTCCCGTGGCGTGTTTTTTAAAAGTTTGCGTGGAATATTTTTTACGGTTTGCGTGTTCTACTAGATTGAAGATTTTTTGAGGATGTCTACACACAGTCTTTCTCTGTGCATAAATAAATTTTATGGATGATTAATAATTGTCTGAATGAGTAGAATTGAAGAAATGATCAGCTGTTGTTTATCACTTGTAACTTTTTCGTCGAATAGGCTCTGCGCGTTGTTTGTATTCATAGCAAGTCGGTTAAATTTCATAACTTTTCGCCGGCTATTTTTACCCTAAACATCGAGATAAGTGTTCTTTCTTGCCGTGTATTTCGTTCACTATATACTAACTGCATTTTTTTACAGAGATGTGATAAGCGAGATCTGGACGTTGCATGGAAAATCTCTGTGTGATTTTTCAAATTCCACGTGTTTATTTAGCATCCGACATTTTATCGCACAATGTTCTCGTATGAGCTGCTACATGTTCATGGTTCTTTGTTGGCATCAATCAAAATAAAACTCATCCCGACAACTCAAGGCTTGAATTGTTATCGTAATCTCTAGTGACCAGCAACATATTAAAATGTATGACATGACTGGTTTGACTCCCTTGGATGCCGACCACCACCTACTGCTTTTGAGCAACACTTCAGCTTTTGTCCAAATGTTGATGTTAGTCTACGCACAATATTAGGCGCGCTGTCTACCGACCATTGGCAGCGAGGCCGACTCACCTTCGCTCGATCTAAATTCAATTTCAAGGCATAGTGTCTGCGAAATACGCTGTGTCCAGCGAGTTAGAGAACTAGATTCAGAGAATCGTTTCGCATATTTAGAAATGAGAATAGTTGTGGTGGTTGTGCACCGTTGACTTTACGTGAGCGCCACTACGTTCAGTTTTTTAATTCAGACTAATGTTTAAAGGGCGTTGAGAAACTTTTATAATTTCATGTGACGGCTTAGTTTTTAGTCGCATATTTTGAAAAAATGCATGGGGAAATTTTAATTTCAAATTCTGTAAATGATTCTACAATAATCGTAAAAAACATCTAGGGAAAAGAGGATTACTGAAGATGCGTCATTCTTCAATTGCTCTCAGTTCGCTACTCCTTTGGATTCTAAATTCTAAAGATCATCTCGGAAGCCATATTGGTCCTTTTTCATTTTTTGAACTGTAAAGAGTCGTTCTATACTAGTATCCCAAGCTGCTCATTGTTATGTCGTTAATGGTACTAGCGCAATTTGGCGTGGATGTTTTTACGTGCTTCGCTGTCTCTCACTTTGTTTTCGAAATAGCCTTTGCATTGGTCAATTACATCTGCGATGTTGTTGACTTGCGTTTTTTAAGCAAAGTGCGTGTGGTTTCGACTAAATGTTTGCGCTAATTTGGCTGTATTTGCAGGCTATGGTTTGAAGGTTAAAAAAATCAAGGTTCTTATTATGCTGGTTATGTCTAAGGTTATAGCTTTACCCTTCAATATATGTACGATTTTTTTCGCCCATGTTGTCATTATTACAACCACCGTGATTTTACTGGCCTTGTTAGATTTTCACCAACATCAGAATGAGATAGGAGCTTGAACTCAGCAGAGAACTTGAAATTCATACATTAGCGAATTCGACTGGTAACCAAAAATAAACAAACATCGGCATCTAAGGATGCTTTATTTCCAATTCAAGCCTGATACATATCACCTTATACATTGGTTTTCAAATGCCTTATAATTAACAGGAGGCCATGACGCTTTCCTCCGGTCAAGACCGGTACCCATTTCAGACACCTGGGTTGAGTGGGGAATTGAATGTGCTTCGAATTTTTCTCTTAAACGTGGGAGGGGTGTTTTTGAGAGATGCCAGTGTCTCCATGGTCGTTTAATTAAAGGGCTTACGATCTTAGCCAACATCGACTGATTTTCTGGTGAAGGAGGTCAACATTCAGGATTGTGTCAATACGACTGAATTATGAAGACAGAACTTTTTCATTTAAGTGTGTATGGCAGGTTTTTGTGAAAATACAGTGCTTGTCTACGTCATGCGAACAAATTCATTTACTTATTGAAATTTCCTTTGATTGTAGTTTATCTGCCTTTACACTTTATTTTCACTTTCAAATTTTCAATTAACATTTTGATCACTGATCAAATTGTGTTGCAACTGTTAATTAGTTTCGTTGTATTACCCAAGGGAGTCAATAAATCAAATAAAAAGCACACATCATCATTAAACAATTCTTTGAACCAGAAACACGGAACACCTAGATACTTCTTCACATAAATATTGACTTGAGTCTCACGCGTCCTGTTTACTGTCGCTCAACATCAAATTTTTCTTTCGAAGTTAAGCATTCAAAGAGGGAAACTATGAATCCTTTATACACCAACAAATAAAATTTTCATACTCTTTCCTGAAGTAAAATGGATGTTTGTTGACCGTTGCTCCTGACTAATTTGAAGAACTTGAATCTACTTTTGGAGCTGCGGTATTTGGCGCAAATCTAGCGCAAATGAGAGAAAAGAAGCTCAGCTAAGCCTTTCTCGGTTGTTGTCAAGTAATTAATGATAGTAGTCACACTCTTCCTCGAAACCGTTCTTCCAATCTCCCTGAATATTCCTATTTTATAAAATAAGAGCAAATGCTTGTGGGAGAACAAGGTCTACATTTATCGCTCAAGTTCACGAAAGTTTCTCATTTTGCTCAAATACTCATTGAACTTGGCCTCTTACGTATTAAAGTTTGCTACGTTTTCGCCATCATGAAATCACTTTGCATGTTTCTTCTAAAATTACTCATTGTACTTTCCTAATCCAAAATAAGATGGAAATGAGTTAGCCAATTCGTCGAACTTATATTAAAATTGTGTTGGATCCCTTCGTTCTCTGGCGAGCGCTGCGAATCCTGCCCGCTACGTAAATATTTCCCTCCTTTTTTTGGGAACTTTGCACTTTCGATAACGAAGTTTTCGTACGTTGAGTTTTTGCTCGGGAAAATAAGGACTTGCCTAGGTCTCCACTAGTACTTCTCACTGGGATAAAGCTGCTAGGCATTTTAGGCAGCTAAGCCCAGTCTAACTTTTTTGCCACCTGCGTGCATGTTTTTCGCCGCCCAAGTAATTAAATCGCTAGGGTGGCGAAAAACATGCATGCTCCGGCGAAATAGTTAGACTGGGAAGTGGCGGTAATTTCCCTCTAAAAGTTCTGAGCAACTGAACTATTTCGCGCAATATTTATAGAAATCCGATTAGACTTATGGCGTTATTTTTCGTCAGTGGCGATGAAGCGAATTCCGAGTCTAGATTTTCCTGCACAATTATTTGAGAAGCGTTTCGTTTGGGGAAAGATTTTCTGCTATAACTGAATGGCAAATTAAATTTTCTATCACTTAAAACGCATACGTTTAACGTAATGGCATATGAAGCATCAATTCGAATTCCATATCTTAGAAAAAATTACCTTCTTTTAAATGAGAAAAAGAATTTCAAACGAAGTGCGCGCAGATAATCCCCCATTTAAGCCCACATAGGCGGACCTTGGGCGGAATTGAAACTGTTTTAAATTGTCTAAGTGCCCAACATTAGCGCACCAGCAAAAATGTTCCCGCCACGAGCACTGCGACACAGCCTTTGCTCATTTCCCACCCCCACCCACGCGTTCTGATCTCATTGCCTGCATCGGCCAATTGTATTATCGCTCAATTTCGCCCAAATTGGGTCTAATTAGACCTGATTATTGATTCAGCCCGGGACACGGCGAGCATTGCTATCCGATTCCTTTCCGTGCGGCCAAAATTAAAGGGCAGAACAACAGCTGCAGTTTGAAATACTAGCTTTCGCAAATTTAGATTAGGTTTAACAATTCAGTTGGGAGTGGTTTAATTTAACTTTCACGTACATTGTTCGGAATTTTAATAAATCTGAGTACTGTAGATGGGAGTCATAATCACCTACCGTAATATGGAAGCATTTCGTTAATCGCTCTGTACCTAATAACGTTATTTATTTTTCACTCTGTTACTATATTAAACTTGAACATAATAGGCTTTTGGTGAATTTTTAATTGAGTTTAACTGGTAATCGAGGCACACTATCGGCATCGAGGTGTGCGTCTTCGTCCAAGGTTTAGATATAAATGTCTTATCGTCGTTAACTTTTTTATTCCAAAATTTACCCATACCTGGCTTCTCTTTACCCATTGGCCGTAAATTTAGCATAAAAGAATAAAAATCTACAACTGAGGTTTTTATATTAACTGCTTTGAAATTTAAGGGACCAATAATATCAAACACGTGGGTCATTGATGTTGTTCATTTCTTCTCCCTCCTCAGAAGGAAACAACGAATATATCTACAGAAATAATTACTCTCAAGGGGAAAATATGAGGTCCCGACCTGAGGGTTAGGTAGGCATTCAATTTTTTTATTAGGTTTTTTTTGGGACGATCTTTTTCCGGTTCACTACTGCAGTATGTTTCAGCATCTATAACTTTTTCATTCAACCTATGTTAACTCTCCTAATCTTCAATCCTAACTTGCTGTAACCGTGCACAGCGTTTTTTGTTGTGAAAGAAATTCCCCGTTCCCTTAACTCTATACTAATTGGGGCCTCCATCCTCCTCTCTTTGAAACATTTATGTCATGTTTAGGGAGCCTCTGACTAACCTATGTATTCCAATCTAATCTTCCATTACGGTCATCGATCAATTGATGCGCACCATGGCATCGTTGTTTAGTAGGCACAAGCCCTTAAGTACAGATTACAATCTTTAACTTTGCAAATCCATAAAAATCTACAGCAGAAGTAGCAAGTTTATTGAGGTGGGATTTTTACACAGGTTAACATTTCATTGCTGTCCTTTTTTTCAGTCCCTCTGATTTGCGGGAACACCCTTTGTGCATAGATTCTACGTTACCTCGACTCCATACTAAATGGTGCCTTCATCCTTCCTCTCTTTGAATGTCTTTGTTGTGGTAAAAAGAGGCTAAAACTAATTTATAATCAATCTGACATTTCATTGCATTTTCATGTGGGAAAGATCAAAGAGTATTGAGAGTACGCTTCCATTGGTGTGTCTCCTAGCTCTATAAATCCTCAACTATTTGGTTCATTATTGCCGTTTGCAGGTGCGTATTTTGGCAGCAGTTGTGAAGCCCAATTTTTTGCGGTTGCGTTTTGTGGCAGTCGAGCCTAATTTTTCACCCTCTGAGCTGGTCGTCGGAAATATGAAATATGTTGGGTTAGGTATGGACGCTTGAGCGGCTCTCTATTATGAGTCCGTAAAACTGTCATTTTTAGTACAGACCGTTCGTTAAGTCATTGATGAATGACTTCAGGGAACTTCGTCTGTCATTGTCATGCTACTGCTGCTGCTGCTGCTTCTGCTGTTCCTCAGTTTACGTTTTGGTGGACATTTCCCAATTGGTAGATTTCTGTTGAGTGTTGCAACTTAGCAAATTGAAAATCATTTTTGCATTTTAGAGCGCCCTCCGAGAAGTTGTGTTCAGAAGCGGAATTCCTGCATGTAGATTTTCTGAATTTCCAGCTATGTGTGTCATTATTGTCAACAATTTTAAGGTAGCTGTCTTTCTCCAATTCATGAATACGCTTCCCATCGAATAATTTTATATTTGGTGGCCAATTATAAAATTTATTAAGCTCTGCTGCAAAAGTACTTTCATCATGTGAAGTTTGCTGTTATTGTTACTATCGCGATGGTGGAGAATTTTCACAAGGCTGTCCTATTCATCTTTCCTCTTTAATGTTTCACTGGGAAAAAAAGAAATACAAAATTTTCTTAAATATCATGTTTGTGCTTAATATTTTTCGCATAAAGATGATGTTTATTTGGAATCTTTTGAAGTTTCAAAGCTCTTTTGTGGTTTTGTTGGTTTCTATCCTCAATACTTATTACCGAGAATTTTCATTTCATTTAGGCTTTCACACCAACGAAGTTGTTGTGTAATGGTCGAAATACGAGAAGATTCCCATCACTCAGGTAATTCGCATTACTTCGTTTTCTTCCAATTCATGACGAAGTAGCCCCTCAGGGGGATACAACTATTGTATCTATGGGAATTAGCGCTCCCAGGGGGACTATGTGAGGGCCCGAGCTAAGTAGGTGGGCTTCCTTTTGTTGAAATAACATAGGTTTTTGTTCTGTTACGGACCATCTTTTTTCGGTTCACTGCTGTCCTGTTTTTTTCAACACCTACTACTTTCTTCTTGAACTTTGATCTTGTTTCATAAACTTCTTTCTCATCTTACTGTTTCTATGCCCTTTCTGCGTAGATTCCACGTTGCCTAAACTCCATACTAAATGGTGCCTTCTTCCTTCCTCTCTTTGGATCGCCTTTGTAGCGGATAGGGAGGCTTAAACTAACTAATAATCTAATCTATTCTAATCTCATGACGAAGTATTTCCAAAATTATACATACAACTGTTTCTAAGTTATGCTCTCCTCATTCTACATGCTGCAAGAGTGTAGTAGGGTTATCCGAATTATGATGTTGAATGGAACTTGAGCTAATCTCTTGAAGTGGCCGAGAGTTCTTGAACAAGTGCAATTGAGGAAGTTGAGACGATCTCTCGAAGCACATCTTGGAGGACTTGCGGTGGCCGAAATCGTCCCGTGATGCCGAGGCTGATGCGTTTCTCAGTCGTCTTCCTCGAAATTTAATGGCCTTCATGCACGTTATCTGGAATTTTAATTAACCTTACTACCATAGTTGCGAGTCACAACCACCTGCTGCAACATGGAAGCATTCGTGAATAGCTCTGAGCCGTGTAACGTTGCTGGTGGTCCTGTTTTATTCAGGAAATCTGTGTTTAATTTAATGTTTTTGTCAAGTTTTTCTGTTAAAATTACTCGAGAAATACGTTTTTGTGGCACTGCTGATCATCAAAAGACATGTTGCATCTATTTGTCTATTATATTTTAGTGCTTTTAGTAGTTAGCGCAAAAATGCCAGGATATTCATATCAATATCGGTGCTAGGTAACGAGGAGCTATGTATCGGTGTCAATTTGGTCATGTGGTTAGTATTATACTCACCAGTGCATCCCTGCTTGCATTTCTAAATAAATACTCCAATCTTATCTTTTCTTATCGCACAGAAAAATTTTTCAAGGATGATTACGACAAATTCATTCGAACCTTTGAATGGATCTTGGTAAATGCCATTTTTATGCCGGCATACAGGGGTTTGATTTAGAGCATTTTCAGTTTCAGAGAAGTCAATAGGATGTATAGTGAAATTTTTACTGCATCTCTGACTATGATCTCCCAGTCACTGAGGCAACATTAAGCGTTGTAGGAATCCCCTTCAGTTCGTTTGTACTTTGTCCTGGAAAATTAGTTCATGATACCGGGTAACTATTTAGTCAAACATATAATTCCTTTTCAAAATTTAATGATTCTGAATCCAGTTTGTTCAAACGAAAACGAATACAAATTAATGGATACATGATTGACGATGGTCGCTGTTTTGACATGGTGTGCATAACACCGTGTGCTGGAGTACTTCATGAACTTCACAAACTGATATTTTTAGTTATTTTAAAATAACGTTGAAAGAAATTGAATTTTATATTTTACTCGTGATTTGGTTTATGAGGAAAAAAGTAGTTTTATGTGAAAATATCTAATTTGTAAGATCATTCAATTTCGATGAAAGCTCCTTTGTAAATTTCCAGGACCAGCGAGGCAGAATCGACACAAATATAAGTCGAATGCAACTCAACATGTGAATCAAATCAAATACAAAAGCGCGTAACTGTTATTCATTGCACGGTAAATTTTATCTCCACCCAAATTCAAAGACGCACTCAATGGTCTCGAGACATCTCCTCTCACAATAAAACTGTAGCATCTCCGTTGACAGTTCTTGTTTTTCCACATCATTTCCCGGGCTCTTTTCTTAAGGCTGCCCAGAGATGATCCCTGTGCGTTCCCCCTGCGGAGCGGCTTATTTGGCAGCCGCTGCATCGAATTCCCGCTTCTCTGCTCCAGAGCTCCGGAATTTGGCCAATGTTTTCAGCTGCGCAAAACAACGCTAGTTCTAACTCGGTCCAGCGCAGTCGACGCAATTGGTCGTACCTAGTCGATTGATTGTTTTTTTTGCGCTTCCTTCTGGAGAGTGTCTGTCATGCTCGTAGAATTATGGGTTTTGTTTACTGTTTATTTTTCGGGAAAACACGTAGGGTTTATTTTAATCGTTTTTATAATGTTTCTTCTAAGGAAAATCAACAGAAAGCATGCATATTTTTTGCTCCGTACTTCCAAGTACTTGACCAGGTACTTCACTTGACCTTCCACCCGGTAATGCTTTAAATTGGATGTGACTTCACAAATGTCGTTTAAAATGAGTTGATTTTTTTTAAACATAAACTTTAGATGAACGGGTCATTTAATAAAAAATAAGCATTAGTTGTGGTCAGCTTTGCAGTCAAGTATTTTAGTACAACCTTTTCTCAGTTGTCGAGGCTTTCGAATTCGGTAATACATAGATTGTGTGGACCTTGTATCGAAATTCCTCGTGGTACGTGGGAACCATTACATGGTCTATCAGGAAAGTTTGTTAACACACTTTCAGCACGTACTAAAGTTTAGCGGAGCGTGCAACCTATGCTGAGTATTTGGGCTTTTAATTTTGTACATGAGGATCATGAAATAACAGCCGATCCTCAAAACATCATCTTTCGCAGACATCATCTTTCGCAGACATAATCTTTCGCAGACAACATCTTTCGCAGACAACATCTTTCGCAGACAACATCTTTCGCAGACATCATCTTTCGCAGACATCATCTTTCGCAGACATCATCTTTCGCAGACATCATCTTTCGCAGACATCATCTTTCGCAGACATCATCTTTCGCAGACATCATCTTTCGCAGACATCATCTTTCGACATCATCTTCCGCACACATCATCTTTCGCAGACATCATCTTTCGACATCATCTTCCGCAGATGTCAATTTATATGTCTCAAAATGAGTCATGATTATTCGATGAATGAAATTATCCATATAAATAAAAATCCGTGAGAATAACGGACCTTTTTTCCCTACAAGTTGATGTTCGCATAAACTGATCTCACATCAATTTTTAAAATTTATTTGTGAATAGAATTGAAACATGCGCGACAGCACTTTCAGGGGGGGCAATGTGAGGTTCCGAGCTGAAAGATAGGTGGGCCTTCTTTTTTTTTTTAAGGACCATATTTTTCTCGGGTCACTGCTGTCGAATTTTTTTTACTTTCTTCTTCAACTTTTATCTCGTTTCCTAACCTTCGTTTCCAACTAACTGTCTCTATGTGTTAAGTATTCTATGCGGGAACACACCTTTGGCGTAGATTTCGCGTTCCCTCAATCATGTATTAAATCTTTATCATTCCTCTCTTCAAACATCTCTGTTGTGGCAAGGGAGGCTGAAACCAAATCATAATCAATCATTCAGTTAGATTTTGAGCGACGCGGTTCACACGGGGTATTCATCAGTCGTTAAAATTTTTGACCCTGGCTCCCCTAACTGCTAGCTGACTTGACTTCGTGTCTTTGGTAACTTTGACAATTGCCGGAAATACCACGATCACGTATGTAGAGCACGCGCCAGACGCAGTTTACTTGTTGACTCTTCGTTTCGCAAAAAGCCCTTCCTCTCATTGGTTGCGCAAGAGTTTCGATGCTGGAGTTACTGAATTTGACTGAGAAAGTTATGTGTTGTTCGACCTCTTTGTGCCCGTTGCTCTACGTTTGATATATTGTTTTAATTCTTATTTTTAGCTCCAATTAAGAATTTGCTTTTAGAAAGTGAGCTATAGCTTACACAATATAGCATTGAAGCGGGAAATTGATTTCGACGTGATCAGCTTTTTGGTCACTAAAAACGTAGCCAATAGAGCTGCTGTATTGAATTCCAGCGTAGCTGCCGCAGTCCACTTAAAGTGTCCAAATTAGTGCGTGCCTTGCTCAATTTTTTCATTTTTGCCAATTTCGTGGAATGAAAACATACAAACTCGTAACCATGCTACGCTTCTCGAATTTTAAGTGCCTCCGGCCCGTGCGTGTAAATCCTTACGCCTAATTTACACTACAACTATTGAGCAAGTCTGAGGAGGAAATGATGTAACAAAATACTTTTCGTTAGGAGACAACTGATGAATTTAAGGGAACTACTTCTCCCAGAGGGACAGTATGAGATCCCGAGCTGGAGGTCAGGTGGACCTTCCTCTTGTTGAAATAGAAGAAATTTTTGTCCTGTTACGAATAATCTTTTTTCTATTCAAAGCCGTACTGTTTTTTCGGAACCTATAAATTTTTTATTCAACTTTAATCTCGTTTCATAAACTTCTTTTAACCCGGCTTTCATTCGGTAGAGTGTAGAAAAACCAATTGTGCCTAGATTCCCCGTTCCCTCATTTCCTCAATTTCTTTGAACCAGTGAATGAATCTCTGTTTATGTCAGTTTTCGGCTAGCATGACAGAGCCAATAAGCTTTGAACGCAACTTGTGCATATTTTTCCTATTCTCTCAATTTCTCACCGTTACTCTCTTCTTTCCTTTCTTTGGAACACCGTTGATATTTATGAGGCTTAAAATAACCTTTCTAAAACATTCATTGCAGAAAAATAAAGTACTGTTCCTCAATGTATTTTCTTGATTTTTTTTGCATCTATTTTTTGTTTCATTGCACATCACAATAAAAAATTTTCGTTAAGAAAACAAGTTTGAGTTACATAAAGATCGGGTCATTTAGTCATGCACAAAACCTAACAATAACTGTTCCTTCTCATGTAATTTACGAGATTACAGGTAATTATCCAATCTCTCCATTTTAAATATTTTCGAGAGAAAAAATGCATTCTAACGCTGGATACGGAATATTTAATTGAGATGAACTTGAATACTTTCCCAGTAATTTTTCTGTTTAATTGAATCCTCTAGATTCTGGAGTAGTCATTTTCTGATTTAATAATTTTTTTCTGATGCAATGTTAATCCTTTCTTCTTCTACATGTGTAATGTTGGAATCGGAGAAACCATTCCAGTTTTATTTCATTGAATTCTTCATTGATCACTCTGTGTAGAGCTCGAATTTCATAAAAAATGATTACAAGATGTCTTAGGTTCAAAATTAAACACGCTTCATAGTAAGTTTGCACGCTGAAATTTCTTCGGTTATGATGAAGCCAGGACGACATAAACATTGCTTACTATAAAGAAATTAATATACCGCATCACTCGGAGGCATTCAAGCGAACGCACAAATTTCAAAACGCCTTTGGGATTTATTTTCTTGCAAAAAAATTTTATTTGCGCAACCGTGTCAGATCTTTTAATTATTCACAGAGACGCGGGTGACTCTGCTCCCCTCTGGCGCTTTGTAATTTCCCCCATCACAACCACTGGAGCTTCTATTAATTACGAGGCTTTGCTAATTCGTGGCAATTCAATTCCAATATATTGCTTAAATCAGCGCCTTCAATTCCAATATATTGCTTAAATCAGCGCCTAATCAACGGCTGTGCTTCCCTCCGGCGGTTGATGCGTGAGCTCGATGATTATTCACTCCTTTGAGAATGGATTCCCTAGAGCATGCTTCGTTTTTAATTTACTAAAGCGTATTCATGCCGAGCAGATTAAACGAAATGTACCGAAGTATTGCATAATTGTGAAGAGGCAGTGAAAACATGAACAAAGGTTATTTCTTGCGACAACTTCATAAATTCAATTGTATCTTCGAATTTTCTCGTAAGTTTTGACTTCCGTAATTTCCAGGAGCATTTTTGTTAGCGTGCACGCATTGATTAACTTGATTCAAAGTTGGGCAATGATTTGAAACACAAAAGGCTGAACTTACTATGTCACAAGGGTTCTATCAGTTATTCTATTAACCAGAGCACACCAGGAAGGAACAAAATTCTCATAAAACCGAGTATTGATGGCGGAATGAATGGTTTCTGCATTATTCAAGGACTCGATTATCTTGTACGTTGATAAATGTCGGTAGAGTGCAACTCGACATAATTCGTCATCTATCATCGAGCTAACAAAAATTGCGTACTGTACATAACGTTGGCTAGCCTAAGTAAGTTCTACGCCCATCATCATGGGGGCTCAGCTTGCAGGCTACGATGATCAGCACAACAATCTATGCTATAATACGAGTAGGCGCCGCGCCTGTCCGTCCGTCTGACCGTCACACCCACCAGCAGAGAATGTGTGATGAGCGTATCTGTGATACAAGCTTCATCAACTGCACAATTTTTGGTGTATTAATCCACCAAATTCGAAGTCGGATTGAATATCCCATGTTAGGTAGGTTAGGCTGGAAGCCATAGAAAAGCATGGGAAATCATGGGAAAGCCATGTTGAAGCCATGTTGAAGCTCAGTTGGTCTGTCGCTGTCATGCTGTCAAGGATGCTCAACGATTATATTTGATTGGAATTTCACCAGTGCACAAGATTGGGAGTATTTTCATCTCGGGTTCTGTTGGGCTGGATGTATGTTTTTAATCCACATTTGAAGTATTTTTGTTAGTAAAATATCGATTCCCGTAATTTTTGACGGATCCGGAAACCCTAATTTTTAGATATTTTTGACGGGCAGTGTGCACTCGGCCTCATCAACTCTATGGAAATTGAATTTTTCTAGTCTTCCTGCCTTTATTCCATTTCTCCTCTCTTATTTTAAACAACGAGGTGGACTAGTGTGTATCATTGATAGAGCAGAGGACTTGGGCAAGCGGCATCAACGAAGGCACCGTCATATGAACACACGGAGATAGTCGGTGTTACTCCCTCCGTCGTGCGTTGACAAAATGATGTGTTGTGCGCCCTGGCTGTTTGTCTCGCGGAAACAAGGCTTTGAGAGACATGATGCAAGCTCGTCACCATGTTTTCCTTTGCGTCTGTTAGAGGTGTCTTGTTTCTAGAACTCGCTGCATGTTTCCATTATGTACCAATCTCGGAGATAAGAAATGCGATTTTCATAAAGGGACTGTTTTTTTCACTTACGGTACGTTGTGCTGTTTTTGGTGTGGCTCGTAGAATGAATTCAAAAACACTGTTTTTTGGAATAATGTACACAATTGAGAGAAAATGAATTCATGTAGCGTTTCGCGAAAAATAATCGAAAAGTAGGCCTTCTTTGCGTGGAAAGAGAACCGTATTTTTTTGTATTGTTAAGGCTTTTTTAATATGCATTGCATTGTTTTTCGCAGCACGTATTAGTTCTTTCTTCAACTTCAATCTTGTTTTAAAATTCTTTCAAATTGATTGTTTTTTCGCCTTGGGTGTGGGAACATACCTGCTTCATGAGCTCCCGCTCTTTCAATTCCATTCGAAATTTTGCTTTCCTTCTTCTCCTCTTAATTTAAGAACACCTTCCTCGTTGAAATGGAGGGCTCCCGTTCTCTCAATTCCATTCGAAATTTTGCTTTCCTTCTTCTCCTCTTAATTTAAGAACACCTTCCTCGTTGAAATGGAGGCTTAAACTTATAATCTAATCTTATCAACAATATTCTTTTCGCAGTAAATATACATGACAAAAAACACTCGTTTAAAATGTCAGCCTTAATTCTAACTAGTCCCTTAATCTTCCCGTAAACTTGTTTACCATTCTGAGTTCGTTCTTCTTTGCCATAATTTCGCATAAAAGCGCAGCCTCGGGAGTTAATCTGCGAGAGTATCCTTTGATGATGCTTGTGACGGACGCTCCTCGGCTCTTCCGGTGAGGTGACTTGACGCTCTCAGCGCAGGGCTGCCGGCGTCATATTTTCTCCCGCCAAAGTCAAGCAACTTGCATGAATAAGTCAAATCTTTTCACCATGTTTCCGTGTTTTTGCATGAGTAGATTATCTTTTTTCAGACGTATGGTTCAACATCTAACTTATTAAAAAGACTTTTTTGTTTGATAGAGGGGAAAATTGCCTCGTTGAAAATGTGTGGGTTAAGTTTCTGACTTTTTAAAAATATTTTTTGCATGGTAAAGGGTAAATTGCCACTTTAGAGACGTGATATTAAATATCCAGATGGAGTTTTTGCTAGCAAGCTGGAGGTCGCATAACCCATTCAGAGAATGAATATTAAATTTCTCAACTATCTGAATTGTTCAGGAAGTTTGCAGGCAAATTGTAATCTGGGAAACGAGTTGTTGAATTTCTGAAAATTTGGACTTTTTGCTATTTTGAGTAGAAGTTAACAACTTTGAGAGGAAATGTTGATTTTCTGAATATTCAGGGCTTCTATAAGTATTTAAAGGGTCCGTGGACGTGTGGAGTCGACGGTCGCCAACTATGAGCGTTCACCAACATCTAGGACCCAATTATTTGTCTGGAATTACTTCTTGGATGAATGTGTATATGATGTGAAACGTCCTAAGTATTAAAACATTTACTCAGAATGGAAAATTTCTATAAAATCGTGGGTTATGAGGGAGAAAAAATTTTGACTTGAGTTTAAAAAGTTTCACAGTTTTGAACTGGGAAGACCGAAGACTAGAAATTTTTATTGAGATTTGCCTTGTGGATAGATTCTTCGTTCCCTCCCTTGATTCTCAACTAAATGGTGCTTGCCTCTTTTGGGAACATAACATTGATGTTGGAGAACCCTAAACTAACATCTATTCTGTGGGAATAAAAATTCAATAACGATCTAGATTTTTTCCAATGCATTGAAGAAACTAAATTTCGTCGCTTCTCTTTGTTTTGACAGCAAATTTTGAATTTTATGTCAAAGCTAATGAGGTTAATTAATGAAGACGAGTGAAAATAAGAAAAGAAATCGCACGTAAAAAGAAGAAGGAATTAGTAGTCATGAATTTGTATATCAGAAGCTTCTTTGTAAAAACAACAAAATACCATCACTTAATAATTGTTGCTACAAGAAAGGGAATCGAAACACGCCGTTCAGACGAGTAGCCTCTAAGTGGATTAAATAAAACTGGGAAAAAATTAATATTGCAAGTTCTTGAAGTCTTCATTTGTTTTTTTACAAGCCCTTGGAGGATTGCTTGCTCTGGAGAAAAATCCTTAAACAACGATTTCCGCATTTTGCAGCATCTGTAGAAAAATATATTCAGTCAAATACTCAGTATTCAGCGTAAGTTTCAAGCAGGAATACTTAAATGCCAAAAGACTCGAAAATCTTCTATCGTGAAGTCAGAGATTATACGAGTGTCCACGTTTCTGTGGAGCCTCAGCAAAAGCAATCAGTCATCGAACTTCATCGAACGAAAACATTTNGTCAAAGCTAATGAGGTTAATTAATGAAGACGAGTGAAAATAAGAAAAGAAATCGCACGTAAAAAGAGGAAGGAATTAGTAGTCATGAATTTGTATATCAGCAGCTTCTTTGTAAAAACAACAAAATACCATCACTTAATAATTGTTGCTACAAGAAAGGGAATCGAAACACGCCGTTCAGACGAGTAGCCTCTAAGTTGGAGAAATATAACTGGGAAAATAATTAAATTGAAAATTCTTGAAGTCTTCATTTGTATTTTTACAAACGCGTGGAGGATTGCTTGCTCGGGAGAAAAATCCTTAAACGATTTCCGTATTTTGCAATATCTGTAGAAAAATACATTCAGTCAAATACTCGGTATTCAGCGTAAGTTTCAAGCAGGAATACTTAAATGCCAAAAGACTCGAAAATCTTCTATCGTGAAGTCAGAGATTATACGAGTGTCCACGTTTCTGTGTCGGAGCCTCAGCAAAAGCAATCAGTCATCGAACTTCATCGAACGAAAACATTTACGAATATTGTACTAGATTGCAGCCCTCCGCTCATGTCTGTGAAGTGCATTTTTCGAAGCCAGAGATAATTACGTCTAATGATTGTAATGACCCGTGTTTCAGTCAGACACGTACACCGCTGTGTCCCTTCCCTTAGAATCGCTATTTTACCAGTGACGCCATCAATGCGGGTCACCCTGGAAGTTTTCTGAGCTTTTTTCAAGTGAACGCAAAAGTCGAGGAAATCAAAATAAAGGCAAAAATGTTCCTTGAACGTCACGCATGTCTTTTGATGGATACGAGAGAGTACTAGGCATAGCATAGAGGATTATGAGGATGTACTAGAAAATGAATACATACAATATTCTTATGTTATGAATTAGCGCTAAGTGTTGTTGAGTTTTGAGTAATACATATTCTAATTAAAATTTGAACTAATTCGGGTTAAAATGGAGCCCTGTTATTTCACTTAAACGATGCTTGATTCAGTTTGAGTTATTGATAAAACTGGAATCATTTTTTCTGTATGACTAGAGGGTCTCGTCAGATGACGTATAACTTGATAATTGATTGCACGTGCATTGTGTTACGTCCGTTGGCAGCCTGAAGTAATGTTATGAATTAGTTTATCTATTTTGTATCTTATAGTAGGAGACGTTTTTGATATTATTGATCGCAGTCTATTGATTGGAATGAAATTCATTGAAAATTGGGCAAAATGCAATTCAACATCACGCATTGTTGTTCTAGAAAATTATTTTCCTACCGAAGATCGTGCACTTGCTTTTGATGCTTTACAATTAAAGGTCAGTATCAGACGGTTTTAGTTGAGGTAGGTTTGCATTCCAGCTGAAATCCAGCTCGTATAAAACTTTTTTGCTTCAAACGTGTCAGTGGACTTCAGTTTCACAATTGCTAACTTGAAATTACAAACGTGGTATTCATTTTTACAACCGTACGTTTTCCTTTAGCTGACCTATGTGTTTCACATAGTTCTCCATTTGTTTCTTCATGATAATACATCCCTATGTTTTTATTTCAGGTAATTGAGTTAAAAACAGTGTTTTTTATTGGAAAAATACATGTCAAGCAAAATTATATCTTACGACAAATCATTTTACATGCTTGAGCAATAAACGTTTAATATTGATGCTGCCTAAAATTGTATTTTTCCACCTTTTAGGAGCTCCAATGAAGCTTCGCTTCTAGAACGGGTTGCGGTGTTGCAAAAATGTAAGTAAATAGATTTATTTGTCTTAAACACTAGAGTATCTTGTATTCTCAATCTAATTGTTAGCCATTCAACTGACGCCAATTGTCTTTTAGTAAAATTTAATTAAATTTAATGTGATAATTTTAACAAATATTACATTTACAACAGTTACGTGAATCAAATTAGCTACATCAGCAGCAGTTATTCAAAATTTGCTCTCTGAGTCGAAGCATACAACGCAAAATATGGGGTCAAGATACTCTTCCTGTATATATAACATTATTCATGATGCAGCAGGTGTTCGTCATTACGGATGTATTCGTAGGCCTCGACCGCTGAGTCGGTGGTCGCAGCCATGGACGAAAACTAGAATATGCATGACGGACAATCTTATGCATATTTCTGTCGAATGTGCTACCTAATGTTCTTGCCTTAGGTCATTGATGCCATGCAATTTTGTTATGTGGATTTATGCACCGATTTTGCTTTCCCAATGCAATTTTGTTATGTGGATTTATGCACCGATTTTGCTTTCCCAATGCAATTTTGTTTTGTGGTTTTATGCACCGATTTTGCTTTTTTGATCCAATTTTGTTCTGTGGATTTACGCATTGATTTTGCTTTCCTTGACGACAGCACAATTAGTTGCACGTGATGTGAACCGCGGAAAATAAGACTCGTTATCAATCACTTTCAAATGCGCCAGTAAATATGCCTGTTATATTCACAGTTCATAGAATTTGTGAGGTTTTTTCTCAAGGCAAGTAATGACTGCAGATGTGGGCCACGTCCCCAAATTTTCCATCACTTCTGCCTGCAATAACAAGGCTTGCTGCAGCCGCGTAGCAGACATGATTGTAGCTCCGTCAAAATTATATGCTGCGCATTGTGGCTTCACAGTTCGCATTTTTCCGATCTTTTGCTTCATTGCACACAATTTGCAGGCAGAACATGGCCAGCCAGGCGTCTAGGAACTGCGTGTTTCATTGCCGCTCTGCAATTTCCAAACTGAGAATGCTGCGATTTTTTCCAATATTTCAGGTCTGTGTGACTGTTCCCCGATTTATCTATCTCGTGAAACTGAAGTGTTGAATAGGGCCGAAATAAACCAATTTTATTTGCATTCCTGTTGCTATTTAAACAGCCATCGCTGACTGATTTTTAACAATCAATGAACAAGAACAAGTCATAATTATATTCGTGTCTTAAAAACAGAATTATGGATTTCTGCATCTTGAACCTTTATGATTCTTGTAAGGACAATCATTAATAACCAAATTCATTTTGACTAAAATCAAGAGTATCCTCTCAATTCGAACTGATGAATTGCGTTCCCCTATAATTAAATGATTGTTTCCGACCAGGTTGTGTTCACCACAAGGTTATGTTCACCACAAGGTTATGTTCACCACCAGGTTATGTTCACCACCAGGTTGTGTTCACCACCAGGTTATGTTCACC
>JACJUY010008008.1:8176-40362 GCA_014220935.1 Platorchestia sp. MABIK
AAGTCACGAGGGAAGAAAGTCACGAGGGAAGAAAGTCACGAGGGAAGAAGAAAGTCACGAGGGGAGAAAGACAAACCCTCGCTTGATGTCGCAAAACACAAACAAACTTCAAGTGTTTGTGTGCGTTGCACCAGCTGTTGTCCTGTACCAGCTGTTTGCAGCTGTTGCAGCGCACCAC
Organism: Platorchestia sp. MABIK; assembly: GCA_014220935.1. Taxonomy (NCBI): domain Eukaryota; kingdom Metazoa; phylum Arthropoda; class Malacostraca; order Amphipoda; family Talitridae; genus Platorchestia; species Platorchestia sp. MABIK. Next base: position 8,355 of record JACJUY010008008.1, read on the forward strand.
CTGCGGCGCACCACTTTGTGAGGGTACGCAACCCCTAGTGTTCGCAACCTCCCGTGTACGCAACCCCTGGTGCACGCAACCCCTCGTGTACGCAACCCCTCGTGTACGCAACCACAATAGCCACACCCCGTATTGTGGAGACGATCTGCCACTAACATCCATTTTCCAGAGAATGTTTCCCGTGGATTACTTACAAAAGCAACCTGACCAACGGGGCACGGGGAATTCATATTTTTTAATTAAAAAAATTAAAAGCTTCAAATCATACATAATGTTTAGTATGTAGTTGTCAAATACTTTCGTGAATTAGGATATTTGTGCCTAAAAAGTACGTATTTCTGAAGAATATAAGCAAAATCCGTTTATTTGGGATTCGTTCTCGTATATATGAACGATTACGTGTAAAATTAAACCACGTTTGAAAGGATTTGCTTACAATCAATGCGCGTAGTAATACAAATTTAAACAAACACGTGATCGCAGCCCTCCTTTGAAAAATCTGCCATTCACAAGTGCAAACATTTGATGAATGGCCGCATTCACGCAGCGGAGCGCACGCGAACAACGCGGTTCTAATTTCGCTTTCGTGAACGCGACTCGAACCAATCAGAGGGCAGAGCTGCACCAGCGAGGCGCGCCATTGGCTGGCGGCGTGAGAGTAGAGGCCTTCAATAGAGGGAGAATTGACGCTTCCCTCAGATGAATGAGGGGATTAGAGATGAGGTTATCAGTGAGATAAAATTTACGATAAGAGTTATTTCCGCTTTGTTAATAAATGATAAATCTATAAAGTGATAAATGTGACTTTGATTATGATAAATGCACGTTGATGCATTCTTGATCTTGTGTGATAAATTATTTTTTAATGATACTTATATGTATTCTAAATCTTATGAGATAATTTATTTATTAATGGTTAAATAGATAATACGTAAGTTTAGGCCAAAGTAGCTTCAACAAAGGTGTTCCAAAGGGAGGTAAGGGGAAGGCACCATTCTAAAACCGAAGAAAAGAGAGATTAAATAAGAATATGAGTTATTTTCAGCCTCCCTAACTAGAACAGAAGGGGTCCTAAGAGAGGAAGGATCAAGGCACCATTTGATGTATAGTGAAGGGAATCAGGAATCTATGCACGCGGTATCCCCCCAGCAAGCCAAGAAAGAAGTTCATGAAACAAGACAAAAGTTGAAGAAGAAAGCAATAGGTGCTGAAAAACAGGACAGCAGTCAACCAAAAAAAGATGGTCCGTAACAAAACAAGAACATTTTTTATTTCAACCCAAAGAAGGTCTACCTAACTCCCAGCTCGGGACCTCACATTTTCCCCCTGGGAGCGCTAATTCCCACAGATACAATAGTTGTGTCCCCCTGAGGGAATTCATCACTAAGAATTGTTTTCCAACAATACGTAATCATGATTGTTGGTATCTTTGATTCTGGGGTGAAAAGAAAACCTTTTTAATAACTTTTTCTTGCGAAAAGATTTCTTGATGGAAATGCATTTTTTATAGTTTTAAATAATAAAGATATTTTTTGAGAATGAAATGACCAGTAGTATTCTTTACTTGTGTCTAGGCCTACAATATTTTCGCCGATTTCATTTCACCCTCGCAAATTATAATCCTCTTAAAGTTAGTTCTGGTTTCTGTCTTTCTGGTTCGACAAATGCAAAAACTTATCGAAAAAATATAAAATTTCAAATTCTACCCTCCTTGACACTTTGACTGCGGCAACTGAACATTAAGTTCAACATTCAACTCCAACACAAAGTCAACTGTAGTGCGCAATGTTGAAAATAGCAAACATGAACTGGATCGTGCCTTCATTTAGCTTTGATTAAGTATTTATGGAAATTGTGTTTGTGACTACTGGTCGGTCTGCAGCGTTGTGAAAATCCCCTCCGTGTACCACCGGTGGCCCACGTCGTAGTCTATATATATTATGAACTTAAAATATATTTTAATGAACTTAATATGCATAGACTTAAGATTTTTAAAACCTACTATACGCAAACTTATTACATTCAAGTCGTTCAGACACAAAAATCTGCCAAGTATGGCCATGTATGACTAAGTCAAGCCAAACCAATCCAAGCCAAACCAAGCCAAGCCAAACCAAGCCAAGTCAAGCCAAACCAAGCCAAACCAAGCCAAACCAAGCCAAGCCAAGCCAAACCAAGCCAAACCAAGCCAAACCAAGCCAAACCAAGCCAAACCAAGCNCAAGCCAAGCCCAACCAAGCCAAGACCAACCAAGCCAAGCCCAACCAAGCCAAGCCCAACCAAGCCAAGCCAAGCCCAGCCCAGTCAAGCCCAGCCCAGCCAAGCCCAACCAAGCCCAGTCAAGCCCAGCCAAGGGGCACGGGAGCAGTATCAAGTGACCACTGCACAGACGCTCCTTGTTTTCAGCAAAGAGAGAGAGAAAGAGATCCCTATCTGGCGGCCAACTGGCGGCCAACTGGCTGCCAACTGGCGGCCAACTGGTGGTCAACTGGTGGTCAACTGGCGGCCAACTGTGGCCAATTGGCGGCCAATCAAATTGCCAGTCACCAGCAGCATCATACTAACAGCTCCTTCATGTTTTACTTATTTAAAATAAAAACAAAAACTACAAACATCAACATGAAAAAACTATTGTACAACATTCACTTCATTCTAAATTTTATTTATTTTTCAATTTAATAGTGAGGATTTTCACGTCTTTGGTCATAGAATCGCCTACTTTTTATTGATATTTTTGAAGTCAGAGCAGGTTCATGTGAGTGCTTTAAATTTATGTAACGACTTTGCATCAAACTATTACATACGAATTGATTAATTATAAGTTAGCTTAAACATCCCTTACCACAACAAAGATGTTCGAAGAAAGGAAGGGTGAAGGCACCATCTAGCATGGAGTGAAGGGAAAGCGGAATCAATGCGCAAGGTGTGCTTTTACACAAAGATCCGTGCGCCATCATTTAGTGTGGAGGTGAGGGAACGCGGAATCTATGCACAAGGCGTGTTTCCACACAAGATCCTGTGAACATAGAATTCATACGTATAACCAATATACATATATATATAATAATTTATGTACTATATATCGAATTATCTATGTTGATGTCGGGAGTCTCATTCCACGGAATCATTTAACTAAAACCATCACCAATTTTCAAGTGCCAATCAAGTATCTACTTGAAAGATACCCGTAATTTATTGATTCATGTGAAATAAATACAAGTCCTGTTTAAGCCTTGCTATCCACAACAAAAGTGTTCCCTAGAGAGGAATAAGGGACCATTTATTTTCAAGTTTAGGAACGGGGATTCTGTGCTCAAGTTAACACTTAATAACGTTCATTGTTGTTAACAATTAATAAAGTAAGTTATCAAGAATTAATCATGTTAATTGTTGGCAACAATTAAGAACGTTCATTGTCGTTAACAATTAATAATATTAATTTACTGTTATCAATTAATAACGTTCATTGTTGTTACTAATTAATGAAAATTTATAGCAATAAATGATGTTCATTGTGTTACAAATTGATCATGTTCATTGTTGTTCAGAATTAACGAAATTGTTAAAAATTCATAATGTCCATTTTTGTTACCAATTAATGGAGTTATTAATGTTCATTGTTAACAACTTTTGTATTTTTCAGGTACTGAAGCTGATCCTGCAAGGATCGCACCTGCACCCCGTATCCTGCTGCCCACCCCCCGTGCAGGACATCATGAGGAGCTGCTGGGACTCGAACCCTTGCGAGCGTCCTACCTTCCGGACCATAGACAGATCCTTGAGGAACATCGAGCGAACCTTCGACTTGGAGGACTTCGAGTCGTCTCTCGAGGGCCGCGACTACCGAGAAGAAGTCGTGGGCTTCAACTACGATGTCGACAATGACTATCCGAACCACAGGTCAGGACTAGATGCCACATTGGACACTACTTCGTCTACGTTAAAGAGATATCCAGAGTCCGTGACTACGCAACTCTCCCGGCTGACGCCTTACGAAAACTTGAGTCTGTGTGGGGACTCTCATGGGCATCTCGAAAATAGTCAACTATCTTCAGAAGTTCCCCTTACGGAAGACCAAGACTACCAAACCGCAGATCATTTCAACGATGATGAACGACTCGAATCTATGGAATACGCTCTCCCAAAGCTCCCTCTGCCGGCCGTTGGGCGTTTCCATTCAGCCTTCGGGAGCAGTCTTGTGTCCGGTATATTACCTCATGGTAACGCCAGTACTGACCAAAAAAGCAACAACTTGCAGTCTGTAAGGCCGAAAACAAGCCAATCAGGACATTCGCCAAGCCAATCAGGACATTTAACGAGCCAATCAGGACATTTACCGACCCAGTTACAACATTTAATGATCCAATCAGGACATTCAACAAGCCAATCAGGACATTTGGCAAGCCAATCAGGACATTTGGCAAGCCAATCAGGAAATTTAGCAAGCCAATCAGGACATTCAACGAGCCAATCAGGACATTTGACAAGCCAATCAGGACATTTACCGAGCCAATCAGGACATTTATACGCCAATGCCGGCCCTGATGGGTTATGCGATGGTTTCAACTCCTCTTTTAGTCATCCTGGAAAACTCGACATCAACAATTTTCAAAAAGACGAAAGAGTTTTGAAATTTGCAGCCGCATCATCAGTGAGTCCTCGCTTTGAATGGAGTACAGAACCAAAAGAAAACGGAAAAAACGCGACCGAAACCGAGAAAAGGACAACCGAAACCGAAACCGAAACCAACGCAATTTCCCCAAAGAAACCCCAGGCTTTTTTCAACCGTGACATGAATTCGGATTCAGACGTCAATTCTCCATCAGCGAGAAACCAACGTCAACATTCCACTGAAATGTTGACTGGCTTAAACATCAACCAGGAATATCAACCTGGGGTGAAAGGCCCACCCAACCACGGAACGCAACCAGAAAATTCAACCACATTCAGCCCAAGCATTTCTAGACAATTTGGGTATCAAGATCAATTCTGTGAGATGTCAAAATGTGGTGGTGAAAATAGTGGATTAACGGATGTTGAAATGGGTCAGAAGAACAAGGGACTAACGGATGTTGTAATTGCTGAAGAGAATAGGTACCAGACCAATGTTGAAATGGAAAAGGAGTCAACGCACTCAGATGAGTCACACTCAAAGCCCTTGATGATACCCAAAAGGAAGCCTTACCTTGTTTTCTAAGTTTGAAGTTATTTCTTTAGGAACATGCCTCTCGTTGTAGTTAGTCTACATACATAGTGTGGGTACTCCACATGGTGGGATATGTGGCAACATATGTGTGTGTTTATCATGGTACGAAGTTTTCGCCATGTTGGCCATGTTTTGACACGTTGTGGATTACAGAAAGATGCTTAAAGTTGATCACCACATGACATGCGGCAATTATTATTATTATTATAATAGTGGTTTAAGATTCCCTAGCCACAACAAAGGTGACGTCGAGAGAGGGAAGAGAAGGCACCATTTGGTGTAGACTGTAAAAAACGGGTAATCTATGCACAAGATGTGGGGTCCGTACACCCTGCGCACACAAACAGCAAGTTTGGAAGGAAGGAATCTATGCACAAGGTATGGGGTCCCCACACAAACAGCAAGTCAGGAAGGAAGGAATCTACGCACAAGGTGTGGGGTCCCCACACAAACAGCAAGTCAGTAAAGAAGGAATCTACGCACAAGGTGTGGGGTCTCCACACACACAACAAGTCAGGAAGGAAGGAATCTATGCACAAGATGTGGGGTCCCCACACAAACAAGTCAGGAAGGAAGAGGAACAAAAGACGAAGAAGAGATAGCGAAGAAGGCATGAAAACTGAAAGAAGCAAAGTAGGCACGAAAGACACAAGTCCCGAAGGCCTATCTATAGCCGAGGGACCTAACTATTATAGGTTTGAATAGGATAGAAATTGACATCTATTGACCATTAACTAAATATTGCTATAGATATATTTAGATATTAACTAAACCTTTCCATAGAACGACCCTGCCCTATGTGAGTTAGTAAATAGGTAATAATAGTTTATAGTTTTAAGGTAGATGTTGTATATATGGTAGAGACTTCTTCAAAATTGATTTATAATATGTTTCGAAAAATATAGAAGATAGACTAACTGCTCCACCAGCACTTCACACAGCACGGTCAATTTAAAGCTAGGTAATTAATTTATGCGAGTTCACAGGAAGATGTGAGGTCCCGGGCTGAAAACTATATTAGCCTTCTCATCTAAATAACATAAGTATTGGTTTTGTTACGGACCATCTTTTTTCGGTTGACTGCTGTCCTGTTTTTCAGCACCTATTGCTTTCTTCTTCAACTTTTGTCTTGTTTCATGAACTTCCTTCCTGACTTGCTGGGGGGACACCGCGTGCATAGATTCCTGGTTCCTTCCTGACTTGCTGGGGGGACATCGCGTGCATAGATTCCCCGATCCCTTAACTCCATACTAAATGGTGCCTTCATGCTTCCTCTCTTTGAACATCTTTGATGTGGTTAGGGAGGATCAACCTAATTCATAATCCACCAATCATGTAAGTACACCGTTAATTATCGGCGTTAATTATCTTTAATAAATGAAGTGAATTAAGTGTGGAATTAGATATAAAATGAATTTAAGACTTGTTTTCAATTAAGATTATATCTCATGATTAGCGTAATTGCCTTAATTATCTAGATTAAATAACTATGATTAGTTTTCCTACCTAAGCTGAAGTCGTAAGCTTACATAAGTTAGTTTGATTAAGCTTTCAAAGTTGGATTAAATAGGTTGTTTAAAGTAGTTATTTAGATGACACGGGTTATTTAAATTAGTCGTTTAGGTTACATGGCGTCTTTAAATTAGTTATTTAAGCGACATGGAGTATTTAAATTAATTGTTTAGTTTACACGAGTTAAATAATTAGTTGAAACACAATTCAAATCAATTATTAGTTAAATTGGTTAATCCAATGAGTTATATTAATTACATACATAAACAAGACACCTAAACTCAAATGACTTGAACACACAACTATTGTATGTGGTTTTGTGAATAAGGGTAATTAAATCAAGATAATTTTATTATATAATAAGTAAGGGTAAAAACATGCAACAATCATGCAGTCAATGTTACAGTTACATTTCTTGTGTCAGTACAATGTCTCAGTACTTAGCGGTAACCGTACTTAATGATAGATATCAATTAAAATGATATTTAATAATGATAGACTTTCCACATGATCATTATAGTTCTGATATTGGAATGATCATGATATCATTGTACAGTGAACCCCCGGGTTACGGCGTCCCCAGGTTACGTTTTTCCACGTTACGAAGTGGAATACGAAGTTTTTTCGTCCCCTTGTCGTATACGGCTTTTTCCCCGCCTTACGGCATCAACAACAGTTTCTCTCGCAGCCGAAAAATTCAAAAATTCAAAATTGGCGGTCAGTGTGCGTGCGTATGACTGTGCGAGCCTCACGCCACGCTCATACGTCACTGCTTACGTCACTGCATACGTCACTAAGATGCTGATCTGCTATTGGTCGGCGTCACTAAGATGCCAATAGGCTATTGGCCGAAATCCTGCCTTTCTCTCTGTTTATCGCTCGTTCAGTTCAGAATCTCGCGTGTGTTTCGTAAAGACTCGTTCTCGTGCGGGTGCTTGCGATATCGTATTTGTTGTGCATTTTAGTGCTTCATTCAAACTTTCGTTAACCTGGAGTTTTGCACGCATTACCTAGTTTTCATAGGTTGCTATTGCCCGCCATACGACGATTTCACCTTACGATCCCTACTTCGGAACGGATTAATGTCGTATGGCAGTGGTCCACTGTACTAAATTTATTGAATGATAAAAGGTAAATTTCTCTGTACAGTATTTAGTGTATTTTACAACCAGCTGTGTGGCCACACAGCGAAAATTAATTTTTTTCTTGGTTTCAAGTTAAAAATTCTATTTTAGAATCGGTGCAGTTTTCAAACCGAGAAAATCTGCCCTCATGTTTAGTAAAGGCTAGAAATGTTTCTAGATTCGTTTTCTTATCCTGGAGAGTACATCTGAGCATTTTAGTTTGGCCGCAGCGTCTCTATGATCGAGTTAAACTCCTAGATACTCCAGAGTATTGGCCTCAGTTTGTATCCTAGATACTCCAGAGTATTGGCCTCAGTTTGTATCCTAGATACACCAGAGTATTGACCTCAGTTTGTATCCTAGATACTCCAGAGTATTGACCTCAGTTTGTATCCTAGATACTCCAGAGTATTGACCTCAGTAAAAATTTGAAGCCGTTTTGAAATTTTACTAACATCTATTCAAATACTTCTAAACATTCAGTCTAATACTCTATTGAAAACTGAAAGTACTGTTCATTGCTCAAGAATATAAAATGATGAATTTTCAAATTTTCTCTAATAGTTCATTTTCATAGAGAAACGTCGTACATAATACATAGGGGCAATACCAGACGTAGTTTTCATGTCGTTTTCACAGTGATAAATACACATGGGTAGTTATCACAGTACTAAATATCAAGCTTCTGCAATGGCTTTCCACTATATGTGCAATGTACTAGTTGACCTCAACGCTCTGACCGTGATGGGTTAAACTGAAGTCCAACATTCAACTCCAACACAAAGTCAACTGTAGTGCGCAATGTTGAAAATAGCAAACATGAACTGGATCGTGCCTTCATTTAGCTTTGATTAAGTATTTATGGAAATTGTGTTTGTGACTACTGGTCGGTCTGCAGCGTTGTGAAAATCCCCTCCGTGTACCACCGGTGGGTCACGTCGCAGTCAAAGTCTTGAACTGATTTACTCCGCAAAACTCCGTAGACTTATTTCCCAATTCAACGTTCTAAAATCTACGGAGATTCGTCCCGTCATTTCACATATTTCAAAACAAATGCATTTTTTTTACTACCATGGAATAAGTCTTTATTTCCATAATTAATTCCTATAATTCACATACATTAGGCTCACAAACTGTTATTTCAAGTTATTTTTTCAAAGAACATTTGATGAACATTCATAGTGCACCGTGCGAGTCGAATGAAAAAAAAATATGGAATAAAAACTATGTCTTTTGTTTAAAAAATGGAAGCCCCGACATCGGTACTACAATAATAATAATAATAGTAGTATGAATAATGATAATAATAATAATAGTTATAATAATAATAATGAAAATAAACTCAGTTAACGACAACTTCGGTCATAGAATAAGAAACGATTTGCTTGCTCCGTTAATTTTTGTACCTGCTCTGTACGTATCCTAGATACTCCTATGTAAACATTTCAGTAATTCTGTATCCCAGATACTCCAGAGTATTTTCTCAATGTGTCTGTATTCTAGATATTCCAGAGAGTAGATGTCAGAAAGTGTATTTTAAATACTCCAGAGTATTGATTCCAGTTAGTTCGTATTCTAGATACTGTAGAGTATTTATTCCAGTTTTTCAGTATTCTATATCCTCCCATCACACAAAGAAAAGGAATAAATGACACAAAGAAGAGATTTTCGAGAATAAGGATAGAGCAAAGAAATAAAAATCAATAGGAACGATGAATGACATTTTGAAAATGGAAGCAAAAATGTTCAGAAATGAAACTACCAGAAAAAATGCCCAGAAAGAATATTCAAGTGAAAAATAGACATATACAGTGAAAATATTACCCAATAATAATAATAATGAAAATAGAGAAAAAATAGTGAAAATAGTGAGAATATAACCAAAATTTCAACCAAAACCGGCATTTTAAAACGCATTAAGAAAATTTTTGACGGACCCAAATTATTACAAAAAGTTAAAGATGAAACTAATACAGGTAAAATACCCAGAAATTTCAAAAGTAAAAGGAAATAACAGAAAAAATACCCAGAAATTTCAAAAGTAAAATGAAATAACAGGTAAAATACCCAGAAATTTCAAAAGTAAAATGAAATAACAGGTAAAATACCCAGAAATTTCAAAAGTAAAATGAAATAACAGAAAAAATACCCAGAAATTTCAAAAGTAAAATGAAATAACAGAAAAAATACCCAGAAATTTCAAAAGTAAAATGAAATAACAGAAAAAATACCCAGAAATTTCAAAAGTAAAAGGAAATAACAGAAAAAATACCTAGAAATTAAAAAAAAAACTTGAGAGAAACACAAAGTTCAGGATAAAGAAATGGCTCGTAGATTTATTCATATATCTTTTTAATAAACTCCAAACGTGCTATAGGACAACGTCACAGCTCAGACATGCTTACTCTTCATCGTCATGGTACAGGCAAACTGCAAGAATAAATTTTCAAAATTATTTTGAAAAGAACTTTAATTAACTTTAAAACATTAGAAATAAAGCAGAAACAAATATTTTGTGAAAAAATCCCAAATACGATAAACAATAAAATCCCAATTACGATAAACAATAAAATCCCAAATACGATAAACAATAAAATCCCAATTACGATAAACAATCAAATCCCAATTACGATAAACAATAAAATCCCAAGTACGATAAACAATAAAATCCCAAATACGATAAACAATAAAATCCCAATTACGATAAACAGTAAAATCCCAAATACGATAAACAGTAAAATCCCAAATACGATAAACAATAAAATCCCAATTACGATAAACAATAAAATCCCAAGTAGGATAAATAATAAAATCCCAATTACGATAAACAGTAAAATCCCAAGTACGATAAACAATAAAATCCCAATTACGATAAACAGTAAAATTCCAAATACGATAAACAATCAAATCCCAATCACGATAAACAATCAAATCCCAATTACGATAAACAGTAAAATCCCAAGTACGATAAACAATAAAATTCCAAACACGATAAACAATAAAATCTCAAAAGTTAATTACGTTTTCAATCAGCAACAATAACGCGGACAATCTCAACGAGAACAATCTAGACAATAACAGGAATTCAGAACACGATTACAATATTTGAATACGATACAATTAACTAGCCAGTACGTTACAAATTCGAAACTGGTGATGGTCACATGGAGCATTTCGATTGACTACGCGCAGTGTCACGTATATGTCGCATGCTATCTATTTGTCAGAAGTTCTGTTAAATTTCCTCTATGTTATTATTCTCTACTAAACTTTTTAAATCATCGATAAATGTTCTTTCATTAATTAACCGTTTTCATTTTGTGTATTCATTCGATCTTATAAGCTTGAGAGTTGTCAATTACTTTCGTGGCGTATTTAGATCTTTCATTTCATTCTGCGTATTATTATTCCTGGTATACTGGTACCGTTATTTTAGGTTTTCGTGCGAATTTCCCAAGCTCTATCAAAAATTTTCTACGCTCTTTCAAAAATTTCTCACGCTCTCTGGAAAATTTCACATGCTCTCTCGAAAATTTCCCACGTTCTTGAAAATTTCCAACGCGCTCTCGAAAATTTCCCACGCTCCCTTGAAAATTTCCCACGCTCTTTCGAAAATTGCCCACGCCTAAATCTTCCCACGCAAAAAAAAAAAAAAAAAAAAATCCAGAGCATGCTAGCAATTTTCCCACACACTATTCCAGGACGAACAGATGAACGTACATTCCCATCTAACATTCTCGTCAACTAGTGATCAATTCTTCATCAATTTCCGCGGACTCTTCAACTCTTTGAACTCTTCACCATCTTTTCATCAACACTCCATCAATTCATCTTCTTCTCTTCACCATTTCATGATAATACTCTTCACGGTTCCATGATAAAACTCTTCACCATTTCATAATAAAACTCTTCACCATTTCATAATAAAACTCTTCACCATTTCATGATAAAACCCTTTACGATTCTATCGTGGACTCTCCCCCCCTTTTCTCATCTCTCCATCATTTATTCACGAACGCTTCACCATTTTTTCACCAGCTCTTCTCCGTTCCGTCAGCCCTCTTTACTATTTCTTCAGCCCTCTCCACCAGCTCTTCACGGCCTCTCCACCAGCTCCTGAGTAGGCCTACTATTTTAGGCCTGCAAAATTCTGCAGGACGGAGTTGCTGGAGGCCTGCCGCTCCCGCTGACCGTGGTATAATTTGCTGTATTCCTGCGGTGGGCAACGGGAGGGTAAAAATCCCGATTACGATACTTGATATAACAAAAAGTTACAATAAATCCCGATTACAATACTTGATATAACAAAAAAATTACAAAAAATCCCAATCACGATACTTGAAATTCCAAAATGTTATAATAAAATTCCAAGTATACTTTTGCAGGTACTGTGAAGGGTACATCGTTTTTAAAAAAAATTCATTAGTAACTAAAAATAAAAACTACATTAGTAACCAAGGATGAGTACGCATATTTTGGGCACCCTGCATATGGAACTTTAACCTGAATTTATTCATGCTAGTCCCACTTGTAGGAAATTTGTACTAATAACGCGAGGAAAACGTAAAGGATTCTGTCTTATTATAGGGGAAGGTGTAGGGGGACCGTGTGTGTTAGACGGCAGAGGAGACAAGGTAGAGTCATTTCTGTGGGGGAAAATACACCTCCTCTTGTTCGGCTAGCCAATAGAAAGGCTTTATTTCAAACTAACTTTGTGACGTCACCATTGCGACATGCCGTTAGGCCAATAGCGGTGCCCAATTTGGGGCTAGCAGTGTTGCCAGTTGCAATCTGAGCACTGCTATTGGTCCGTCGCCATGACGTCACCATTGCGACATGTCGTTAGGCCAATAGCGGTGCCAGATTTGGGGCTAGCAGTGTTGCCAGATGCAATATGAGCGCTGCTTCGTTGTCATGACGTCAACAATGCTACATGTCGTTAGGCCAATAGCGGTGCCAGATTTGGGGCTAGCAGCGTTGCAAGATGCAATTTGAACGCTGCTATTGGTTCGTTCACGTGACGTCATCATTGCTACATGACGTTAGGCTAATAGCGGTGCCAAATTTGGGGCTAGCAGTGCACACAAACACAACTTTGGGCACACAACTGCAGAATAGGCTGTCCGTACAAGAGCACAAACAACCACAATACAACCACAATACAACCACAACCACACCACTCACCCGGATGCGGTTGCTGATGATGGCCGCCCGTTCGCGCTTGCGTACCATGAACTCGGTTTCGTTGAGCCAGCGGTGCTCCAGACACTCGTCCACCGTCGGCCGCTTGCTGGGGGGTGAAAAAAAAAATCCAGATCAAGATTTTTTACAATGAAAACTACTACAATTGCAAGAAAAAGCTGAATGATTTCTAAAAGAGAAGAGCAAAAATAGCAAAGAGAGGTCATGAAAAAAACGTATTCAAAGGAATGTCAGAAAAGATTTCGCATTCCTCATATGTTTTTTAAATCCCAATAATTTTGTATTTTCCTGGGACTATTCTTCTACTTCCATCACAAAATGATGGTTAATTTAAACAAGTGGCGTTGAATATTTACTATAATATTAAGCGCTATAGTTATTAAATCAAAGAAAGGTTTATTCATTTCTAATACCCTCCATTATAGACAAATGTTCTACAACAAAATTTAAATTTTTTCCTTCATGGCTTGAAAACCAAAAATATATTAACGGTTTATCTGCCATCAAAAACGGTAATTTTTTGCATCTCAAACCAAGTTCCGTTTTTGCACGTTCCTGACGTGTCTTGGACACGTTCCAATCGCGTTCAGTTCGAGTAGAACAATACCGGTTTCAGATCTATTAATATTTCATATAAAACCTGGAAATTTATCAACAGTTCCTATGAAGCGACGTTGTGTGTTGACTTACAACACTCTCACGTTTATTCTAAATTCATAAACACATTCACATAATATTCTTCATGTATCGTACATATGATGGCAAGGTTTTGTGAAATTTCCGGTCAGTTTTCTACTTCAAATGAAAAAAAATGTGCTTCTGAAAAAAATGTGCAAATTTGCCTAGAATTACACGCAATGGAGCATTTATTTGAAATGTAATTTTAATTAATGTCAAAACTGCCGACGGAGTCATACTCGAAAAAGAAATATATACATTTAATAGATATGTAATCATAATTTACCAACATATAATTTCAAATCAATGTACTTTTCCTGATTATTATTTTTATTCTACTTTCCAGAAGCTAGACTTGCATTCATAAGAGTAAAATGTGAGGTCCCGAGCTGAGGGTGAGGTAGGCCTTCCTTGTGTTGAAATAAAATAGGTTTTTTGTTTTGTTACGGACCATCTTTTTTCGGTTGACTGCTGTCCTGTTTTTCAGCACCTATTGCTTTCTTCTTCAGCTTTTGTCTTGTTTCATGAACTACCTTTTTAACTTACTGGTTGTGTGCGCACAGTGTAGGGACCTCACACCTTGCGCATAAATTCCCTTAACTACACATTAAACGGTGCCTTCAGCTCTCCTCTCTTTGGAACACCTTTATTGTAGTTAGGGTGGCTGAGCCACCACTCCCCCACTCACTTCCATTCATCCCCACCACTCCTACCATTCCCCCCACCATTCTCCCATCACTACCATCACTTCCTTCACTCTCCCCCCTCCTTCCCACAACTCCCTCCACTCTCCCACTCCTAACACAAACCTCCCACCCCTCTCCGACCACTCCCATCACTCTCCCCACTCCTCCCACCACTCCCACCACTCCCATCACTCCCATCACTCCCATCACTCTCCCACTCCTCCCACTACTCCCACCACTCTCTCACCCGTCCCACCACTCTCCCACCACTCACTCTTAGCACAAACGCCACTTTCACCACTCCTACCACTCCCCAACCACTCCCACCTGGGGTCCCTCTTGAAGATGAGCATGAGGAAACGAGTGGCCTCCTGAGTGGTGGACGAGGGGAGCCACTCGAACATGTAGCGCACGCACTGGATGTTGGAGAGTCTGTCCTCGTCAGTGTCCCCCCTGAAGGGGGTCACCCCCGCCAGCAGCAGGTAGGTGATGACCCCCAGGGACCAGATGTCCGTGTTCGGGTACGCCTTGTTCTCGAACAGCACCTCCGGGGCTGGGGGTAATGATGGGGTAGTGAATTCAAGGGGTGGTGAATTCAAGGGGTGGTGAATTCAAGGGGTGGTGAATTCAAGGGGTGGTGAATTCAAGGGGTGGTGAATTCAAGGGGTGGTGAATTCAAGGGGTGATGAAGAGGGTAATGAAGAGGGTAATAAAGAGGGTAATAAAGAGGGTAATAAAGAGGGTAATAAAGAGGGTAATAAAGAGGGTAATAAAGAGGGTAATAAAGAGGGTAATGAAGAGGGTAATGAAGAGGGTAATGAAGAGGGTAATGAAGAGAGTAATGAAGAGAGTAATGAAGAGAGTAATGAAGAGAGTAATGAAGAGAGTAATGAAGAGGGTAATGAAGAGGGAAATGAAGAGGGTAATGAAGAAGGTTATGAAGAGGGTAATGAAGAGGGTAATGAAGAGGGTAATGAAGAGGGTAATGAAGAGGGTAATGAAGAGGGTAATGAAGAGAGTAATGAAGAGAGTAATGAAGAGGGTAATGAAGAAGGTAATGAAGAGGGTAATGAAGAGGGTAATGAAGAGGGTAATGAAGAGGGTATTGAAGAGGGCAATGAAGAGGGCAATGAAGAGGGTAATGAAGAGGGTAATGAAGAGGGTAATGAAGAGGGTAATGAAGAGGGTAATGAAGAGGGTAATGAAGAGGGTAATGAAGAGGGTAATGTAGAGGGTAATGTAGAGGGAAATGTAGAGGGTAATGTAGAGGGTAATGAAGAGGGTAATGAAGAGGGTAATGAAGAGAGTAATGAAGAGGGTCATGAAGAGGGTAATGAAGAGGGTAATGAAGAGGAGGTAATGAAGGAGGGATAATGAAGGAAGGATAATGAAGGAAGGATAATGAAGGGAGACATGAAGAGGGTCGTGAGTTCTTGGGGCATGAGTTAAAAGGTGGGTTTATCCATAGCTGAGGGGACCTAACAGTTTTCCCCTGGGGATGCTAGTACCCATAACATGTGATAGATAGACCTGTCTCATCTGAGTTTATTGCCCTTTCTGTGCCCCCTCAAGAGGTGATGACGGTAATCCCAACATTTGACGGAAATCCCAACCTATGAAGGTAATCCCAAATGACGGTAATCTTGACATTTTACCGGAGTAATAACAGAGAATAATGCTATAAAGTAATACTGTAATTAGAATGACGAGAACTGCTGAAACACGTCAATAAACAATGTGTGAATGAGAACTGGCATTGATTGTGTACGCTCAGTAGGTCATGTAACTCTGTTGGTTTCAAACACTGCTTTTCTAGTCGCACCAGAATGAAATGACCGTTTAGGGGCGGTTCCCAGAGGACCTAGAACAGGACCTTGAGGAACACCTAGTGCCGTTTACACAAGGTGTGTTTACGTACGATCCGAAGTCATCAAGAACAGGTGTAGCAACACAAAAAAATGATGATGTAAATGACTTTAAGCAGCACAAGTTTCATCGTCAGGTATCAAATAACACGTCACATATATCATGTGATACACCGTCAGTTAACCTGATATATACCGTCATATATCGCCTGGTGACTCACCATCATCAGTCACCTGACATCAGGTCACTTGCCTCACCAACACTCACCATCACCATTCACTTATCTCACCAACACTCACCAACACCATTCACTTATCTCACCAACACCAGCCACTCGACGCACCAACACTAGCCAATCGACACACCAACACCAGCCACTCGACGCACCAACACCAGCCAATCGACACACCAACACCAGCCACTCGACACACCAACACCAGCCACTCGACACACCAACACCAGCCACTCGACACACCAACACCCGCCACTCGACGCACCAACACCCGCCACTCGACGCACCAACACTAGCCACTCGACTCACCAACATCAGGCATTCGACTCACCAACATCAGGCACTCGACTCACCAACATAGTCAGTGAGACCATTGACAGGTACGCTGGTACCAGCAGGCACCACCTTGCTGGCGCTGCCGAAGTCGACCAGCTTGACGGAGGGGTAGCGGGCGGAGGCGAGCACGAGGTTGTCGGGCTGTATGTCAAGGTGGCAGATGCCCCTCCACTGCAGGTAGGACAGGCCGTCCAGCACCTGGGGGGCAAGGGGGGTGAGTTGTGGTGGCGGGGGGAGGGGGGAAAGATGGTGGTTAGGGTAGGTTAAGTAAGGTTAGGGTAGGTTACGTTAGGTTAGGGTAGTCAAGTAATTCATGGTTTCAAGTGGGGCGGGTGAGGTCGTGGTTGGGTTAGGCTACGTTGGGTTTCGTAAAATTGGTAAGATTACGTAATGGTACACAATGTGACGTAATGGTACGCAATGTGACGTAATGGTACGCAATGTGACGTAATGGTACGCAATGTTACGTAACGGTACGCAATGTTACGTAATGGTACGCAATGTTACGTAATGGTACGCAATGTTACGTGATGGTACGCAAGGTTACGCAATGGTACGCAAGGTTGCGTAATGGTACGCTAGGTTGCGTAGGGTTACGCAAGGTTAGGTTAGGGTAGGGTAGGTAAGTTTCGGTTAGGTTAGGGTAGGTTTGGTTAATTGAGTCATGCAAGTCATGGTTTCAAGTGGGGCGGATAAAGGAGTGACGAAAAAATGACTACCGTGTTGAATTCGGAGAGAATAGTAAATGGGGAAGGCACCAATTACTCTCTCATTACTTGAGCAACAGGAAGTGTATGATAAGCGGATCTGTGATACAGGCTTCACTACCTCCCCAATTTCCTTATATTAATCCTTCACTACACCAAACCTAGAAACAAATTCCGGGTGTTTTTGAAAATATGCTAATCTCTCTCTACCTCCCAATTTTCACCACATTAATCCTTCACTAGCTTCCAATTATCTGTGTTTGAATTTTTCACTTTCTCTTCAATTATAAAACTCTAAATAAATCCTTGACACGCACGCACATCCACACTAAGTAATGTAACGTTTTAACTTTCGTTGAAAAACCATGTCACTTGTTTAATTCGTCTGCCCTCTTCAATTATTTCAAAATATTTTTTATAATTCGCAATCACAGATTGGATAGATTATATGTAGTGAAGTAGAAAAGTATGAAGTAAAAAAGTGACGTATGCGTCAAATATTTCAACTTATACCACTGTTGAAGTCCAGCCTTCCTTAGGTGTGTAGTTGCCTTCACTGTATAGGTCAAATATCTCAACTGACATATACTGAGCCTGACCTGAGTGACGAGGACAGCCACAAGCTGCTCCGAGTACTCGTGACGGTTAGCCAGGAAGGTGACGATGTCGACCCCCGACAGGAGCTCCATGACGAGGACGGCCGCCTCCGGCAGGAGGTAGCTCTCATGGAGGGTGGCGAGGCGTTGGTGCCTCAAGGACTTGAGCAAGTCCAGCTCAAGGCGAACTTGCTCCTCCCGATTGGACTTGGCGAGGACTTTGATGGCGAAGAGGCGGTGGTCGTCCGCCCTCACGCACCGACCCACGCTGGAGAACCTGCCTCTGCTTAGCTCGTCCACCACGCTGTACTTACGTACCTGGGGGGGACCCACCATTAGCATTGATACTAAATATTAATGTAGTATAATTAGTTTTATATATGGTAATACTATACATATTAATACATTATCATCATTATTGATACTGGTAATCTCATCCCACCGCTGCCATCATTTTATCATCATTATTGAAAACGATGATCCAACCACTGCCACCATTACCATAACTCCACGTCAGTACTCATAATCCCACCGATGCCACCACCATTACTACAACTCAACGTCAGTACTCATATTCCCACCGCTGCCACCATTACTATAACTCAACGTCAGTACTCATAATCCCACCGCTGCCACCATTACTATAACTCAACGTCAGTACTCATAATCCCACCGCTGCCACCATTACTATAACTCAACGTCAGTACTCAGAATCCCACCGCTGCCACCATTACTATAACTCAACGTCAGTACTCATAATCCCACCGCTGCCACTACCATTACTATAACTCAACGTCAGAACTCATAATCCCGCTGCCGCAGCCATTACTATAACTCATTGTTGAGACAGGTAATGCCACCATAACTACAACTCAATGTTGAGACTGACCTGCAGCTCGGCGCCGTCACCAGACTTGACCTGCAGGGGCTCCTCTTCCTTCGAGTAGTCGAGAGGCAGGTCCTGGGGCCTGGGGGCCGCCGCCCCCTGCTGCTGGTGGGCCACGCCGGGGGGCACGAGCAGCTTGGGGCACCCTGTTGGATAAATTAACACGTTCACTACGTATTGGTACGTATGTTTTACTCGATAAATAGCTCATTTACGTACCAGTAACAAAGGCTACCATTTTATTGATTTCACTACCTTTACTTAAATTAGACTATGGTGTACAAGTTGAAGTGTTATCGCACAATTATGCTTTTAACGTTTTTTAAAAATGAGATAAGATTGTAAAATAAGAATGCAATCATGCAGTATAAATGAGTTTACAATTCTATTTCTCCCAACCTAACCAAACCGACCGCAGCAAGCAGCCGTGGAAACGTAGTGAACAAGCTGAGTCACATTAAAAAATAGGCACAGCATCACAATGTCATACTGTTGTATCTCGCAGTGAGCCTTGCAAGGCAGGCGCCGCCGGATGTCTTTGCCGCACTTGGGTTTCGCATGTCTTAGAACCGGAAGAGCCATAAACGGCCGGAACTCTAACCGACGCAAGTCCTTTATGGTGTCTTGCCTTTGCGAAGTTTACGAGCCTCGGAAAGTCTTTGTTTGACTTCCGGGCACGACTAGTTATAAGGAAGATCTGTCACCGATGGAATTAGTACATTATTTGGAGCTTTGCTGTGCGTATACTTATCCTGATCCTTAGCCTACACCTAAGGGTACAGAAGTTAAAGCTTCTGCTACAATACCTCTAGTGGTGCCGATAGTACGACACTACACATACCTTCATGCCAAGTTATCGTTCCTCGACTACCAGATAAACTATGCCTATACACGAGCACAACGTACCTCCACACCACAACCACACACGACTACAACTCCACACAGTTACGACACTCAACTACAACCACACACAACCACACACAACCACACACAACCACACACAATCATACACAATTATACACCACCACACGTAATTAAAACCATACACAAGCATACACAACCACCCATAATCAAACATTACCTTTACCACACATCACCATACACAACCACACACAATCATGCACAACCTACACCACACACAACCATACACCACCACACAATTACAAACAACCATACACCACCACACAATTACAACCACAAACAACCATACACCACCACACAATTACAACCACACACAACCATACACCACCACACAATTACAACCACACAACCCCACCCACCAGCAGGGCCGGTGCGTATAGCAGGGGTGGCAATGCTAAAGTCCCCCCAGCCCAACCCGTTCTTGGCTGCGATGCGGAACTGGTAGAGGCTGTCTGGTTGCAACCCGGTGACCACGTGACTCTCCAGGTCGATGTGGTTGTCCAGTGACCGCCACTCCAGGTCACCTGGTGGAGTGCACAGGATTGAGGAGGATTGAGAAGTATTTAGGACATGGAAGGGCCAGCATACCGCGAAGTTTATTCGTTGAATTAGAAAGGATACTGGGTACAGAAAGATAACAGGACACAGAATGGTTATTATTGGTTAAGAGCTCGCATCCTTCACGTAGGATCGGCAGTTTGAATCCCGGCAGTGGCGCCCGGTGTTTCTCCCCATCGGGAAAAGGGAGAACTCAGTCACAATTCCCCACTCTACCCAGGTGTCGGAAATGGGTACCAGCTTGACCTGGGGTAACCGTCATTGCATCCTGATGTTAGTTATGAGGCATTTGAAAACCAATGCACAAAGGATGCTTTATTCCAATCAAGCCTGATACACATCATCTTGTACATCGTTTTTTCTCAAATACCTTATAACTAACACCAGGACGGTTTCCCTCGTAAATCCGGTACCCATTTCAGACACCTAGGTAGAGTGGGGTATTGTGCTCGCGAGTTTTCCCTTATAACCCAACGGGGAAAGTCGCCGCGCAGCGGCGCCGGGATTCGAACCCACGACACCTTCTCGGAAGGGCGCGTCCTTTAACCACTCCGCTACGGCAAGCCCTTGTCACAAGATGATGGCTTGATTGGAATAAAAACATCCATTCGAGTAGCTCCTACCAGTGGACACCCTCACCTTGTGCCTTCATCTGGAGGTCGTAGGCGATGACGTGAGATCCTCCGTCCTCCATCGGCGGCTTCCAGTGGAGGAGCACTGAGGTGTCCGACGCTCCACCCACGTCCGGGCAGTCGCACACGCCCGGAAGACACGCCTGCGACACGTTCAGACATATCTTGTACTTGTTCAAACTGTTAAATATTTTTTTGAAATGTGGAACTGTTTAATATGTTTTCGAAATGCGTAAATGTTTATAAGTTTTTGAAATGTGGTATCATTAGAAGACATATTTGTAAGACGTCCAGATGTGTCCTGTACTCATGCGGACTTGTATCATTTGTTTTATAACTGAAGCGCCTTAATAAAACATGTCCTGTACTTGTACAGACTTGTTTTATACTTGCATGGACTTGTTTTATATTTTTATATTGACCAACCTACCTCCCCCACCTGCACCCCCTCGTGCCCCACGTGCCCTCCACGTGCCCTCCACGTGCCCCCCACGTGCCCCCCCAGGCCCTACGTGCCCCCCACCTGCCCACCCATGCCCCACATGCCCCCCCCCCACCTGCCCTCCCCCCACACACACCTGCACCAGCCGGAAGCGGTGAAGGGCCTGCCCGTGCCCGTTGCGGGCTACCACCTTGTAGGCCCCTACGTCCGCCTCCCGCGCCTCTGAAATGGTGAGCGTCGCCTTCGTCAGCGTCGCCGTCGTCTCCGTCGTGACGTGCATGCGGCTCGTCTCGCCCAGGATCACGTCGTTCCTGCAACGTCACCAAGACGTTAGAGCGAGTTTTGTCCTGTTGTGGTGTGTTCGTTGTGTGTTGTATGTTTGGTGTTGTTGTGTGTTTGTTGTTATTGTTGTTGTTGTTGTTGTATGCTTGTTGAACGTCTGGTGTGTTGTTGTACGTTTGTGAGGCGTATTTAAACCTAAAATATATTTACTTGTTTAATTAGAGCAATTGTGACTCATGTGAGACTGAACAACACACAACCGTCAATTTGATTGATTAAATGAATGTTTGAGCCTCTCTTACCACAACAAAGATGTTCAAAGAGAGGAAGGATGAAGGCACCATTTGGTGTGGAGTTAAGGAACGCGGAATCTATACAGCCGTAAATTTTGACGATACACTACAATACCCTAAATAGTCCTAAAAATATACAATACTCCTAAACACTCCTAAACAATCATAAACAGTCCTAAACAATCATAAACACTCCTAAACAATCATAAACACTCCTAAATAACTGAAAATACCGCTACATACCCAAAACTTCTCATAATACCCTTAAATACTCTTAAATACCTTAAATACCCCCGCCTATTCCTAAGTAGCCCTAAATACACCTAAATACCCCAAAATACTCAATACCTCTCAACACTCCAAAACACCCTTAAACACTTCAAAATACCCCAAAATACTCCCTAAATACCCCTACATACCATAAAATACCCCTACATACCATAAAATGCACCAAAAAACCCCAAAATACCCCAGAATACCTCTAAATACCCTAAAATACCCATAAACACCCCAAAATACCCCAAAAACCAAAGCCACTCACCGGAACCACTGCACAACGGGCGCGGGTTTGCCCGTTACGACAACGGTGAGCACAACGGGCTTGCCGGCCCCCACGCATGAGGTGGGGGGCTTCTCCCGCAGGAAGGGGGGCAGCCCGTCCTCGGGGGCGGTGGGAGGCGCCCCGTGGGGGGCTGGACGGCTCCGGATCTGACGTATATGGGCGGGGAAGTTGGTAGTCAGTGTGATGATTATTTTTGTAAGCCAATACTGGCATTAAAAACTTAAACTGCCAAAATCTGTCAAAAATTTTAAATTGACTAAATTTGCCGTAAATTTGTCGATTGAAAAAATAGGTTATAGGACAGAATTGGGGTAAAACAAGATTGAACTGTTAAAATCTGATGGATATCTCGACTGCTGAAATATGTCAAGAAACTTAAAAGGCCAGAAAACATTGAACTGATAAAATCTGCCAAAAACATTGAAATTACAAAATCTGCCAAGAAACTTAAAACTTTAAAATCCGCTATGAATCTGCCAACTGAAAAAATCTGCAAAGAAACTCATACTCTGTAAATTGCCAAACTTTATTTTTGATCAACCACTTAAACTAATGGGTGGCTAATGAGGGCCACCCACCTCATTAGCCACCCACCTCATTAGCCACCCACCTCATTTGCCACCCACCTCATTAGCCACCCACCTCATTTGCCACCCACCTCATTAGCCACCCACCTCATTAGCCACCCACCTCATTAGCCACCCACCTCATTAGCCACCCACCTCATTAGCCACCCGGCGGGGCAGGTCGAGGCTGCAGGTAGTACCGGCCTGCCGCACAAAGCCGGCAGAGTACCGGTCCACAATCGTGCGGCGACGTTCATCGTCTATTTCTTCGTCCATTATGTCCGTGAACCGCCGCCGCTCGTGGACGACCGGGATGCGCTGGGGTTGTAGGGGGTTGAAATCAGGGTTTGTGAGGGGTTGAATTCGGGGGTTGTGAGGGGTTGAAGTCAGGGGTTGTGAGGGGTTGAAGTCAGGGGTTGTGAGGGGTTGAAGTCAGGGGTTGTGAGGTTTAAATCAGGGGTTTTATCACATTTCGGGTTCTGTCAAATCTGGGGTTGAAAGTTTTAAATCAGCGTTGTGAGGTTCAAATCAGGGGTTGTGAGGTTCAAATCAGGGGTTGTATAATAATATAATATAAGAAAGTTTTAGCCTCCCTTAACCACGACAAAGATGTTCTAAGAGAGGAAGGAGGAAGGCACCATTTAGTATGGAGTTGAGGGAACGCGGATTCTATGCACAAGGTGCACAGGAACAGTAAGCAAAGAAAGAAGTTCATGAAACAAGAAAAAGTTGAAGAAGAAAGTAGTAGTAGCTGTAAAACAGGACAGCAGTGAACCGAAAAAAGATGGTCCGTAACAGAACAAAAACCTATTTTATTTCAACAAAAAGGAAGCCCCTACCTAACCCTCAGCTCGGACCCTCACATTTTCCCCCTGGGAGCGCTAATTCCCATAGATACAAGAGTTGCATCCCCCTGAGAGCATCAGGGGTTGTATCACATTTCGGGTTCTGTCAAATCTGGGGTTGAAAGTTTTAAATCAGGGGTTGTGAGGAGGGTTGTAATGTCACCTTAACACACCACCTTAATGTAATGAGGGGTTGTAGCGAGGGGTGTTGTAGCGAGGGGTGTTGTAGCGAGGGGTGTTGTAGCGAGGGGTGTTGTAGCGAGGGGTGTTGTAGCGAGGGGTGTTGTAGCGAGGTGGTTGTAATATGGGGGTTGCTATGTGGGGTTGAAATCGCATGTGCAGCAGATTCTGCCGACTGTGTGTTGAGGTTAGAGATGAGCAGGGGGGGGGAGGGGTTGCATGTACGTTGACTTCAAATTTTCAAGAAGATTCCAACAAACATCGGCATCTAAGGATGCTTTATTTTCAATTCAAGCCTGGTACACACCACCTTGTACATTGGTATATCAAATGCCTCGTAACTAACACCAGGACGCCATGACGGTTACCCCCGGTCAAGCCGGTCCCCATTTCAGACACCTGGGTAGAGTGGGGTATTGTGCTTCGAATTTGTCCCCTACACCCAACGGAGAAAATCGCCACCCAGAGCCGGGATTCGAACCCTCGATGCCCTCACGGAAGGGTCGGTCCTTACCCATCTTCCCATCAGGCTAATGAGGTTTTTGGAAAAATTTTGAACTATATTTTAAAATTAATGGCATTTAATGGATCTAATTGATGTTTGGTATTTATAAAATTTCTAATAAGTTTTCAATTTAAATATGAGTTGAATGTTGAACTTCAGTTTAACCTGTCGCAGTCAACGTGTAGAATCAATTTGTTGAAATGGAGTAAAGTAGAAATTGAGTAAGGTGAGGTAAGTTGTACATAAAGTAAAAAATATGGGGAAAATAAATTAAAGTAAATATTTAGTAACGTAAATAATAATTAGGACTTCTAGGAGAGTCAGTCGTGTAATGGTGAAGGATTTTTTCACATTAACACTTCATTTTTCATTTTCATTCATCAACACTTCATTATTATTCTACATTCATCAACACTTCATTATTATTCAACATTCATCAACACTTCATTATTAGAATCGAGTGCATCAAAATTCAACGCACGAGGAGCAACCGAACATTAACATCAGTAACCTAAAAATTGGAAAATATAAAAAAAAAAATTCGCGGCAAAAATCTGGGGTGGAATAAATTTAATATTTCGGGTCTTTTTCATCGGGTGAAACATGGGGTAAATTTGAGAGACAAGTATTCCATAATTTTAGGGTAAAATAAGACAAGTTACACTTATATTGTACATGTAAGTCAGACATAACTGTAGACCAGGTCAAGATTAGATATATCAATTTAAGCCTCCCCAACCACAAGAAATGGCGTCCCAATAAGGGGAAATAGGAAAGGACCGTTTTGTAGGGAGTTGCGGGAAAGCGGCATGTATGCACAAGGTGCATAAAAACAGTGAGTTGAGAAAGAAGTTCATGAAACAAGAAAAAACGTTGAAGAAGAAAGTAATAATTGAATAAAACCCGGACAGCACTCAACCGAAAAAAGATTTTATGCTTGAATTTTCATTTTTATGATGGTAGGAAAACGTTAGCAAGTGATTCCTTAACTAATACATAATGTTCAAAAATAACATTCACTTTAACAACACAAATATCAGTGTTTCATGTTATTCGATGGTCGGTGCCGTCGTTGAACAGTGAGGGTCCAAGTTATTAAAAAAAAACATTATCTTCTCAATGCAAAGTCATAAATAAACCAGTAATAAACCATAAAAAACAGTCATATTTTAAGGTACAACCCGCAGATTTATTTTTTTGGCTGCGACCAAACGCAATTCGAGAGTTAGTGAGTCGTTAGTTCGGTACACCGGTTCAAAATGGCGGCTAGAGGCTCACTGCCACGGCGGACGTACGATATAACGGGTGACACAAGGCTCAAAATAACGGAACACGGATCAGTATGACAATACATGGGTCAAAATAGTGGACATGGATTCAAAATGGCGGTGTATGGGTTCAAAATGGCAGTCCATGGGTTTAGAATGGCAGTTCATAGGTTTAAAATGGCAGTAAACGGTTCAAAATGGTGGCATGTTGTTCGACATGGCGGCTGGGGACACACTGCCGAAGCGGACGTACGATATAACGGAGGGCACAATGTTGAAAATGGCGGAACAGGGTTCAAAATCTCAGAAAACGGTTCAAAATAGCAGAAAACAGCTCAAAATGGCGGCTGGTAAGACACTGCCGCGGCGGACGTACGATGTAACGGTCGAGGTTGATCTCTCCAGGAGAGCAGCAGTAATCGTACGTCGAACTGTCGTACTTCTCACGCAGGGAGTACACGGTTTCGATGGGCGGAGGTTCGTTCAGTTTGGCTTTGGCTTTCTTTTCGTCGCTTTGTGGCGTTGCTGACTGTTGTGGTTGGAAAAGTTCAAAACAAAAGAAGAGTAAGAAGCGCACCTAGCGTACATGTCAAACGTAAGTGGAAGTGAGAAAGTTCAAAACAAATGAAGAACGAGAAGCGCACCAACATTTAAAATGTGGGTGCCGGCTAGGGAGTAGGGTATGACTAGGTATGTGTACGCTTCTTAATGTTGAATTTGGGACATTTGCATAACAATAATGGTAGGAATGTTGTTTTTAATAAATTTGGCCTCTTAATGGTTGGTGTTTTTCAAAAACTTGTAGAGTATACTTTACAAATTACACCACCTGTGTTCAAATCAGGAGAACACGGAGTAATATTGTGGCGTTGCAGACTGTTGTGATTGGAAAAATTCAAAACAAAAGAAAAACAAGCGGCGCACCTACAATGTGCGGCTAGTAAAGGGATTGATGACTAGTAAACAGTTCATGACTAAGTGTGTGTGCGTGTGTATGTTCATTTTTTTAAATTTGTATGTAAATAAAGTTTAAAGTGTTTGTAGCAAATTAGGCTTCATGAAGATGTTTTTCAAAAACTAGTGACAAATAACCGAAATTAACATTACTTTAATTACATCACGTTTGTTTAATCAGGAAGAAACGGAGCAATCGTGAGCTCATGAGCTAGTGTATGAATATGTAGATAAAACCTAAACTTATGAAAGACTTACATGAAGAACATAGACAGAAACATGAAAGTAAATAAAATTGGAAGACAAAGAAGATTTCAAAGAAAGTAATAAACGTGTGGAAGAGTGTTTGCTGAATGCTACATGATACATTTAAGTACACTGCATGTTAAATCATGTATGTAAGTTACGCATAAAATTATTTGATTTATTGATTTAAGAGTCCGTTACAAGCAATTAAAATCTTGCACATAAACCACATGTTCGAAAATTACAGAGTTATTTATATTTTGGTGACCATGTCCAAGTCCAATCATTTGATATTTCATGCATTCAAATATTGAATATATGTAAAAATTGGGTAATTAAGTAGTTATATATATAATTTCAACGCTGTGTGTGAAAATGGTCACCCGAACGGAATGTTTTGAATGTAATAAAAAGAATATACAAATACGAACATCATCGTGTATAACAAAAAATTAACAGAATGAATAGAACATAAATAAAACCTAACCAGTAAACGACGATCAAAAAATAATAATAACAAAGCGAAAATACTGCACAAAATACATAGAAAAGTGTAAAAGGTATTCATATGATCAAAGAAAAGAAAAAGAACATCTGAACAAATGCTGGAATAAATGGAACTACATTCACCAAATGAAGCTGAACAAAGGCATTAAACGATTATAATTAAATTACAAATTAATAAGCATAATGGAAACAATTATAATTGAATTACAAATTAATAAATACAATTTAAACAATTATGATTATATAAGAGGAGCATTAAACAATTATATGGCAGAAGAACTAATTTTTCTGTTAGTTACAGAAATAGTGAGGACGCAACAAGAGGTCTACTAGTTAAGTGTTTGTGTGCGTATTGAAATTGGTCCGGAAAGTTCACTAATTACTTAACTAATTAAGTTGATTAATTAGTTACCCATTTAAACCTACTGATAAGTTAACTAATTAGATAAATTAATTAGTTAAATAATTAGGTCAATTAATTAAGTAGCTGGTTAAATCAATTAATTAGGTAGCTAATGAGTCAAATAATCAAGGCAACTAATTAGGTCAACTAATTAGGTCAACTTATCAAGTCAACTCATTAGTTAAAAATTAAGTGCACGCACAAATAACGAAATGGTGTCCGCAAAAAAACAGACGACGTAAAATTTGTCATTTGATGGAGCAATTCTCGCTCATACTTGAGCTAAATAATTTTTTTTATCATAAATAACAGTTATTTTGATGGTTACAGCAGTATCACGAACAACAGCATCATACTATCAGAAAGCAATAGGTGCTGAAAAACAGGACAGCAGTCAACCGAAAAAAGATGGCCCGTAGAAAAACGAAAAAAACTTAATCATTTCAACAAAAGGAATGTTAGTTAACTTAAAGCTCGGGACCTCACATAATCCCCCTGAGAGTTTCTCCAACGAAATTTAAAAACTCATCGTAACATTTTTTTTCAAGGTTTCTTGCTTAGAAATGTTTGTACTTTCGAATAGTATGCAGAAAGAACGCTCTAGAGATGGGGAAAAGAAGATATATACACAGCTCCGTATCTCTTTTATTGACATTGGTTGGCGACATCGATATGTTGCATCGTCAACAGAAAGAAATACAATTACTGTTTTTAACACCTTGACTGCGACTACTAAATATTTAAGTTCAACGCCAAACTGAAATTTAAAGACAATTGTAGTAAATTATTTTGAAAATAGCAAACATGAACTGGATCGTGCCTTCATTTAGCTTTGATTAAGTATTTATGGAAATTGTGTTTGTGACTACTGGTCGGTCTGCAGCGTTGTGAAAATCCCCTCCGTGTACCACCGGTGGCCCACGTATTATAGTTTACAAATTGCATTTTATGCAGAGAATTACGTTAGATATGTTGTCGGAAAAAAGGCGTCTTTTTAACATTTAGCCTTTTTCACAAATTGACAAATTTTCCCTTGATTTGATCTTTTTTGGTTGGTTTCAGTAAAAAAATCACACCTAAAATTTTTGTTGCAATGAAAGTTTTCTTTTTCAATTTTACCTTCACAACGTCTATTGGTAACATTCTATTAATATCCCATTTCTAAGGAATATCCGAATATTTAGTATTTTAATATTGTATCCCTGATGTCCTAATTGCCTTTTTTTAACCATTTCTCCAATTTACATACATGTAAATAAGATAAATATGAATATATGTATGACATAGGGCAAATACGATGTAAATGAATACATGGTGAATTTAAAAGCATAATTGACGTGAAAATTGTGATAACATGCCTGATAATCAGATAATAATTATGAAAATTAATCGTTACGATTATAAAGATAATTATGATAATTAAAATAATAGTCATTAAGATAATTCCATATTAAGTGTGTAGATGTATGGTATCAGCAGATATACATGAACAACAATATATAGAAATTATATATAACTGTGGTACACTATGTATGTACCCCCATAACTATGTACTACGTATGCCAAGTCAATTCAACAAATTCGAATTATAAAGAAGTAAATTATTACGCAAGAACCAAAATTAAAAAGTCTATGAACTATACGCAACTGTACCCACTTCTGGATAATAAAAATCCAAATAGCTTTACTTTGGAACCAAATATTTAGGGAGGGTCTAATTGGATAATTAAACTTCAACTTGAAGAATTAAACTTCAAGTTAGAAAACTCAACTTCAACTCCAAAAATTCAACTTCAACTCGAGAAATTCAACTTCAACTCGAAATATTCAACTTATACGCGAATGATTAACTAGTCCAAATTTATCACCAGTAAAGTTTGAAGCTACAAAAGGACAAACACTCCAACTTGAGGAGGGTTTCAATTGCACAAAATTCAAAATACTAACTCAAGTTACCCCAAACTAAGGTCAACTTAAAAGTTAATAAAAGACAGACACGCAATTAAGTTCAGAACCTTCAACTCTTCAAAGTTAACTAAAGAAATGAGTTCTAAACTCGAAGCATTCCCCGCATTTTCCGTCTGTTTTTATTTTTCTAATTTGATTTATTTCGAAATCATTTCAATTTACTTCACCCGCTGTCTTTTTTTATTTTACTGTCCCGTTGTACGCGTCCCGTTTTACGTGTCCCATTTTACGCGTCCCGTTTTACGTGTCCCATTTTACGCGTCCCGTTTTACGTGTCCCGTTTTACGTGTCCCGTTTTACGTGTCCCGTTTTACGTGTCCCGTTTTACGTGTCCCGTTTTACGCGTCCCGTTTTACGTGTCCCGTTTTACGTGTCCCGTTTTACGCGTCCCGTTTTACGCGTTCCGTTATACGTGTCCCGTTTTACGCGTCCCAATTTACGTGTCCCATTTCACGTGTCCCGTTATACATGTCCCGTTATACATGTCCCGCTTTACGTGTCCCGTTTTATGTGTCCCGTTCATAGCCCCTTGCTTCAAGCGTCCCGTTCAAAGAGATCATAGCGTCCCAATTAAAGTATCAAATTTCAAGTGTCCTAATCAAAGCATCGTTTAAAGTGTCGCGAGAACACTTCCCGCAGTGTGTCCCATGCAACGATCGCGAGAACGCTCCCGCTACAAAACGGTCCTGTTAGAAATGTCCCGTGCAGCTGCCGCGTTACAGCTGTCCCGTTTAAATGGGCCTACTTCATTGCCCGAGACAACGAAAAGTGTCCGGGACTACCAAAAGTGTCCGGGACCACTAGAATTATCGGGGACCATTATAAATATCCGGTGCCATAAGAAATTTCCGGGACCACTAGAAGTATACGGGACCACTAGAAGTGTCCGGGACCACTAGAAGTGTCCGGGACCACTAGAAGTGTCCGGGACCACTAGAAGTGTCCGGGACCACTAGAAGTGTCCGGGACCACTAGAAGTGTCCGGGACCACTAGAAGTGTCCGGGGCCACTAGAAGTGTCTGGGACCTCTAGAAGTGTCCAGGACCACTAGACATATCCGGGACCATTAGAAATACCCGGGACCGATAAGAATATTCGGGACCGAGTCATCCGGGACCACTAGAAGTATCCGGGACCCCTAGAAGTATCCGGGAGCCCTAGAAATATCCGGGACCACTAGAAGTGTCCGGGACCGAGCCAGGAGTGGTGCCGGAGAGAAGCCGACATGTCCCGGGTGTCCCGGACGTTGAGCTGGGCCCGGTGCAACACTTGGGCCCTCCCGGACACTTCCTCCTCCACATACTGCCGGTGGTCGAAAGTCTCCCGCGGTGCCGGCTCCGGGACCCGGAAGGACGTCGGCTTGAAGTCATCCCGATCCCGCGGGACATACCGGCGGCGGTTAAGGCGGGCCACAGCGGCGGGATCCCGAGCTTCCCGGAACCGTGGGGCCTCTTGCTCCCGCAGCTCCCGCTCTTTCTTGCGGGATATCCCGGTGGTGGAAGTGACTTCCACCTGGCGGGAGACTTTGGAGGAAGCGGCGGCGTGCCGTTTGCTGAGGACCTCCTCGTATAGGGCGTCTCCCTCCTGACGGAGGTGTTCCGGCAGGTACCGGTCGGTGGAGGCTGGGAGGAACCTTTCACGGGGCTCCTGTGCGGTGGAAGTGGGGTGGAGCAGCGGTGGAAGTGCGTGGAAATGTGGTGGAGTAGGGGCAGAAGTGTGGTGGATCAAGGGATGGAAGTGTGGTGGAGCAGGGGTGGAAGTGTGGTGGAGCAGGGGTGGAAGTGTGGTGGAGCAGGGATGGAAGTGTGGTGGAGCAGGGATGGAAGTGTGGTGGAGCAGGGGTGG
>JACJUY010008009.1:16455-30703 GCA_014220935.1 Platorchestia sp. MABIK
TGATTGGCAAGCAATACCCGAGCAAACACAGCGTTTGTTGTGATTGGCAAGCAATACTACAGCAAACTCAGCGTTTGTTGTGATTGGCAAGCAATACTACAGCAAACACAGCGTTTGTTGTGATTGGCAAGCAATACTACAGCAAACACAGCATTTGTTGTGATTGGCAAGCAATACTACAGCAAACACAGCGTTTGTTGTGAGGGACAAGCAATACTACAGCAAACACAGCGTTTGTTGTGAGGGGCAAGCAAACTACAGCAAACACAGCGTTTGTTGTGGATGGCAAGCAATACTGCAGCAAACACAGCGTTTGTTGTGAGGGACAAGCAATACTACAGCAAACACAGCGTTTGTTGTGAGGGGCAAGCAAACTACAGCAAACACAGCGTTTGTTGTGGATGGCAAGCAATANNNNAGCGTTTGTTGTGAGTGGCAAGCAATACTACAGCAAATACAGCGTTTGTCGTGTGAAATACAGCAAAAATAGAGGTTGTTTCACTAGCACGCAATAATACAACAAACACAGAGTTGGTCGTGTTCGTGTGGGTAGAAGTGCAGCAAACACAGTGTTTGTTTCATTTGGCTTGATATAATGCAGCAAATGCAAAATTTGCTTTACTTCACAAACAAAAATGATGCAAACTCGAAGGTCATTTTGCCTGACAAAAATAACACAGCAAAAACAGCAAATGTTTTGCTATGATATCCAGAATATTAATGTTACATTTGCTTGAGCGCTTTTACACTTCATCGCCCGATTAAAAACTTTTACTAGTAGCCTCTTTGCGTTCCATTTTTAGATCGGGTTAGGAATTACTTCGCCCAGTAGAGAATTTTGAATATTTAAATGAGGAGATAGGTTTTGATTCTCCTTTCGTACTGAAGAAAACATGAGCTTTGTTTCGAAAACGTCTTCAAACGTTGCGTTTTTGTGTTTGTGAATTCGAAAACGCCTTCAGACGTTGCGTTTTTGTGTTGATGAATTCGAAAACGCCTTCAGACGTTGCGTTTTTGTGTTGATGAATTCGAAAACGCCTTCAAACGTTGCGTTTTTGTGTTGATGAATTTGAAAACGCCTTCAGACGTTGCGTTTTTGTGTTGATGAATTCGAAAACGCCTTCAGACGTTGCGTTTTTTGTGTTTATGAATTCGAAAACGCCTTCCGACGTTGCGTTTTTGTATTGATGAATTCGAAAACGCCTTCAAACGTTGCGTTTTTGTGTTGATGAATTCGAAAACGCCTTCAGACGTTGCGTTTTTTCGCTCGTGAATTCTGAAAGGATGTCAAACGTCGCGTTTTTGCTTCTCCTCGACATTTAGGTAAAAACGCCAAACTTTTGCGTCCTTCAGAACTTTTGTTTAATCCCTTCCCTTGAACGAGTGCGATGAGACCCGCCCTTACTTCTGCTGAACTCAACCTGCGCGACGCGAAACTTTAATTTAAGAGGCTAATTGGAACTCATTTCTTTCTCGCGCGCAGTGTCCTCAATTTAGAGTGAAATGAAATTTAAAAGTTTTTTTTTAAGAATTCATGCATAAATTCAGTTGCGGAACAATTCATTTCGAGGTTGATCCTTGAATTATAACGGTGTTGAATTATAACGGTGTTGAATTATAACCGTTTTGAATTATAACCGTGTTGAATTATAACCGTGTTGAATTATAACCGTGTTGAATTATAACCGTGTCGAATTATAACCGTGTTGAATTATAACCGTGTTGAATTATAACCGTGTTGAATTATAACCGTGTCGAATTATAACCGTGTTGAATTATAACCGTGTTGAATTATAACCGTGTCGAATTATAACCGTGTTGAATTATAACCGTGTTGAATCATTTCCTTCCAGTCTTAGACCCGAGTTTTCATGCCATTAATATTTTCCCTAGTTTCTGAGATCCGTTTTCTCATGCCATTAATATTTTCCCTAAAGTCTTAGACCTATTTTTAATGCCATTAATATTTTCCCTCGCGTCTTAGACCCGTTTTTTCATGCCATTAATATTTTCCCTCGCGTCTTAGACCCGTTTTTTCATGCCTTTAATTTTTCCTCACTCAAAACTAATTAGAGGCCAATAGTTGTCGGTTCCTTCATAGTAATAAGACTTGGTAGAATTATTTGAAACAAATATGTTTCTTGAATTAACTTTCTTTGTTGCTTATTTACGTTTTTATTTTATTTGTTCATTTTCTGCATTTATTTTATTTATGACACATTTTGTTTTGTTATTCATTTCACTGACTATCATTTCATAAAAAACAATGATATTCTTAAAAAATTAACTTTACTTATATTTCATTTACGTTTTTATTTTATCTGTTTTTTTCGTTTACTTGCTTCATCAATTATTTATTGTATTATTAATTTATTCTATTTATCACTAATTTATTTGATACAAATATTTCCGTAAAGATCTGATTTCTGTCAGTCGAACTCATTTCTATTATATGTAAACTAATTTATTAGATACTATTGTATAACTTTCTTCAGTAACATAAATTTATAAGAATGCTTGAGTTCTTTAAGGACCTCTGGTTAGTAATGTAACTCTGGCGAGAATGTTACTTTGTTAAGCAATGTGCATTTTTTTAGTCACGAAACTTTCTCTGCTATTTGGATTTTATTTTTCATTATCTCCATTAAATAATATAATTCATTAAATAATTTTGAGGAAGTTAGTATGGCAGTGATTAATCACTTAACTTTGCTCAGTTTCGGTTGATAACTTCGTTCACCACGCATGTTAATTATTAACATTTAATTTTATGAGCATATCTATGCTTGTATAAACACATATATTGCTTTGAAAGTATCGTTTCTTAAAGTACTATTTAGTTTCTCTTAATTACACAATTATTTTTACATACACAGCTTTTTTATTATCCATTTAGTTTCCCTTAATTATAAAATTCCTTTACTTACACAGTTTTACTCTGTTCCATAATTTTTTTTTAAATCAATAGCTTTACTTCGTCACACTTCTTAAATGTATACCTATGTGCTCGCTGTGGCACAGTGGTTAAGGGATCGGCCTTGTATGTTGGAGACGAGGGTTCGTATCCCGGCGCTGGCGCGGCGATTTTCCCCGTTGGGTATAAGGGAGAGCTTAAGCACAATACCCCACTCAACCCAGGTGTCGGAAATGGGTATCGGCTTTACGGGGGAACCGTCATGGTGTCCTATATATAGTGTTAGTTATAAGGCATTTGAAAAACCAATGCTCAAGATCATATGTATCAGGCTTGATTGGAAATAAAGCAGCCTAAGATGCCGATGTTTGTTTGTTTGTTAACATTGCTGTATAATTGTCCTTAGATGAGCTCGTTGTGTAATTCTCTTTAAATCTACATCTTCACTTCGTTATTTAAGTTGTATTTGTATATTTAATATAGCGTTATTCGTTATATAATCCACACAAGATATACAACTAAATCCAGTCATCGTATTTTCATTTTTATAATTCTCCTTTTACTGAATAAAAAATTCTTCATTTTCTCTTCTTTTCAGAAAACACTTTGAAGTGTAAATAATTTTATAAATATTGAAACATTGAACGTTGAAAATATTATCAATAATTAAAATCGTATAATTAAATTGCATAAACCCTAAAAAATTACATTCATTGGCTCCTACTTTTGAGAATTTGCAATAGATATTTTTCAAATGCCAGACTGTCCAAGGGTTCACAATCTGAGGTCTGGCGTAAAAATGAAGAAAAAAGGAATAATAAAAAATTTTTTTATAATGTTATTGAACTTCTCCTACAATTTCAATAGAATTCACCTATTTACCGGATGATGATATTTTGTTTAATATAATCGAGCTCCCGAAAGGAACTTAAATACTGGTTGCAAATTCCGTAGACTAATCGTACACTCAGAAGTAACCTAAATACCAGGTAGAAACTCCATAGATTTATTTCACATTTTTCAAAAGGGACATTATTTACCTAATGTTTTAAATTGCTTTGCAAACTTTTACATTGCTTTATAATAATAAAAATCATTTATAGGTTAACAACCAGTTATCAAAATAGTACGGTAATTATTATCTGCTAATTGGCGTCCCACTCAGGGGAAAAATTCTCTTTTAAAAAACAAGTATTCACGTCTCTTGAAAATGGAAATTTATGACTACAGAAGGCGGAAATTTTTGTCTAACATTTGTATGAATTGTATGAATTATGAATTTTCTACCATAAGTAAATATTTTTGTCTACTAAAGACCGGTTTATTCCTTAAAAACACAGATTCATCTCTACCAAAGTTAGATTCGTTTCTTCCAAAGATAAATTGATTTCTTCCAATGACGGATAAATTTAAAATAGAGTCATTTCTATCGAAGGAAAGTTTATTTCTACCAAAGGCAGATTCATTTCTAAAAATGAACGGTTTACTTTTAC
Source organism: Platorchestia sp. MABIK (assembly GCA_014220935.1). Taxonomy (NCBI): domain Eukaryota; kingdom Metazoa; phylum Arthropoda; class Malacostraca; order Amphipoda; family Talitridae; genus Platorchestia; species Platorchestia sp. MABIK. Next base: position 20,863 of record JACJUY010008009.1, read on the forward strand.
AAAATATAGATTCTTTTCATCTGAAAACAGCTTTATTTACAATGAATACAGATTAATTTTTATCAAAAACAGGTTCACATTGACCAAAGATAGAGCTATTTCTGCCTCTGACAGATTCAATTCAGACAAAGGCACATCCATTTCTACCAAAGACAGCTTCATTTCCCCCAAAAACCTATTCCTACCTATCAAAGGAAGTGATTTCTGTTTACATCTTATAACTGTGAATTAGCCTTAAAAGAAATTTAGGGCAATTTACGCCATTTTTCTCATGGGACTCAAAAGATTTAAATTATGGTTTATAGAAAAAATTTCTTCAGTTTCTAAAGAAATTTTTTTTCCAGACGGAATCCTTTCATAGACAGAATCAATTCAAAAACAAAATCCTTCCGTAGACAGAACCCTTCCATAGACAGAATCCTTCCATTGACAGAACCCTTCCACAGACAGAATCTTTCCATTGACAGAACCCTTCCACAGACAGAATCCTTCCATTGACAGAACCCTTCCATAGGCAGAATCCTTCCATTGACAGAACCCTTCCACAGATAGAATCCTTTCATTGACAGAACCCTTCCATAGACAGAATCCTTTCGTAGAATCCATCCATAGACAAAATCCTTCCACAGACAGTAGACAGAATAATTCCATAGACAGAACCCTTCCACATACAGTAGGCAGAATACTTCCATAGACAGAACACTTCCATAGACAGTAGACAGAATACTTTTACAGACAGAATCCTTCCGTTGACAGAACCCTTCCGTAGACAGAACCCTTCCACAGACAGAAACCATTCACCTGAGACAGAGATTCCCGTTCCCGGAAGTCCGAAACAGCCGTCACCGGCAGACAGATTCCAGTGCACAAGACAGAGCCGGGAATTGTCTGTCTGGAAGGCGTCGGAAATTCGTTCCCGTCGAGTAGCCGCGCCTTTGAAGCTGGATTAGGAATTCAAATTAAATCCCAGTCAAATGTGGCTGAGGAGTCCCGGATTTAGGTTTTACGAGGCCGTGATGCATTGCTCTTCTTCCTCACAGCCATATATTTTGATCTCTGAGAAATGGATGGGTGGATGGAAATGGTGTGAGATTTGACGGTAAGACTGTCTGATGGCTTTGTGTGGGCAGAATTGTGGGGAGTTGGTAGAATATTGGGTGTAATAATGGTAGAGTAAGGGTAGAGTATCGGTAGTGGGATGGGGTAGAATATTGGTGTAATAATAGAATAATAGTAGAGTAGTGGTAGATTATTGGCAGATGGAGGGGGTAGAGCATTGGAGTAATAATCGTAAGTAGCGCATTGACAGAGTTGTCATTTTTATTAGAGTATGCGCAAAATGTGTACATATAATTATTTCTATATACATTATGCAAACTGTATATTTTATAAATATTATTAATACTAGTCCACCCTCCTTTCCTTGAAATAAGAAAGAAGGCGAAATGAAAGAAAGGCCGTAAGAAATAAAAACGTTCAATCTCTCGAGAGTTGATGAGGCCGAGTGCACACGGCCCGTCAAAAATGTACAATAATGTTCGACAAATCACATGACACACGTTCCTATTTCCTACCAATTCCCGTGATATTCATTCCTACTCGAATCTGATGGATTAATGCACTGGATATTGTGGAGTTGATGGAGCTTGTATCACAGAGACGCTCATCACACACTGCAGGCTGGCTTCGGACAGACGGACTGATGTGGGTCTTATTATAGTATAGATATATGATGACATATACATCTGTACCTGCTGTTCATGCCGTCAAAATTCATGGTATATGCTAGTTGTGTAGCAGCTGTGTAGCAGTTATGTAACAGTTGTGAAGTAGTTGCGTAGCAGTTGTGTATAACTGTGTAGCAGCTGTGTAGTGTAGAGTTGACGTCTAAAATGAAAAAATAAAAACTAATTCAATTATATTCCTCTACAGAAATTTTGTGTGGCGTTTTGGACGCCACTGAGTCGAACTCTACGCTGTAGTTACGGCAATGAACTGCACGACTTGAATTTTGAATTGGTAATAGTTTTAAATCAATACATACATGTTTTTAATAATTTAACTGTATCTAATTTTTAAATTGTTTGTTTTTGGTATATGTGTACTTTTTGAATAAAATAGCTGATTTTCAATTTTTATGATATGTAAATTTTGGGCGATTTAATAGTACTCAATTTTTAATTCTTAAGTTGCATCTTGAAGGAAGGATCACCATTTCTGATTTATATTTGTTAATTTTGGGATGTAAGCTGCTGTCGCTTCCCTAGAATGGAAGATTTGCGTATTCTTTATTGAAAGTGACACAAACGTAATATGAAACTCTAAGCTTTACTTAGAAAAAATCAATGCAATTACAAGTATTAAAAAAAACAATTACTATGTGGTGCTAATTGGTTGTAATTATCATATCCATAATCACTTTAATAAAATTAAATATATATGTAATTGCATCATTGACCCAGAAAATTCAAAAGAAATGTATGTTGAAACACCAAGTGAGTTATTATGCAGCGTTGAATCTATTGTATTTCTCTCATCCATAGTTTCTTTGACAACATTTACCACATGTATGTTTCCAGCATTTACTATGTCAACTCTACACTCTTAGTCTATAGTTTTCAACACTCTAAATTAACGGAGCAGTATTGACGGTGACAGTGTTCCGGTTAATCAAATTATTGCCGCATTATTTATTAATACTCTGTATTAACTGTTCCAGAGAAAGTATTAATAATTCGTGACTCCGTATTAATTATTCCCGAATCCGTATCAATCCCTGCAGACTCCGTCTCAATTATCCCAGAGCCCGTCTTAAGTATTTCATGCTCCTTATTAATTATTCCAGACCCCAAATAAGTTATTGCGGACTGCGTATAAATTACTGCGGACCGTCCGTCACTTGCTTATTTCCGCCATTCAGAGACACGGTAGCTCAGTGTTGCGCCAGCTGCCGAGTGGAGAGGTTGTCGCTCGCGTGCTCCGCTGCCGTCACTTGATGTCTCCTGCGTCCTTTGAAATTCTCCTGATAGTCAAAAATCTGTTATTATAGAACTGATTTTTTATGATCTTGTGCTTGAATGGTGAATTAAATAAAATTTAATTTCTTCAATAAGTGGGTACTGCTTTCCCGATATATGTTTCATTTCTGAAGGAAATTTTAAATACGAAAAGAATTTTTCTTTTTCGGGTTAAATTTTATTTATGGAATAAATCTCAGTTTTCGAAGATGTTCAATTTCTGAAAAAGTCTGGTTTTCAAAAATTAAATTTTTGTGTTTTGTGGTGTGAACAAAATATGAAGCGACAGTAATTGAAGTGGAAATTCATACATTCATAATAATTTAATTACCAATCAACTGAAAATTAATCGAACAACTGCAATATTTTTCATAAGAAAGTGAAAAAATGTAACTGGCATTCGTTTAAAATATGTTTATAATCAATTTTAAAAATTAAAGAGAAACTGAAAAACTGTAATAGACATGTGAAAGTTTTTAAGAAGCAACTGAAAGACTTTAATTAGCGAGAAATAATTTAATAAGCTAGAACAACTATTGATAAGGAAGTGAGAACTATAACAAGCGATTTAAAAATCATGACAATGAATGAAAAAATTTTCAGGAGCAGTTAAAAAATGTAACTAATCAATTGAAAAATTTTGACATGCAATGAAGAATTCAACGTCTCTTCAAACTACTTCTTGGATCGAAATTCTTTGAGGTAAGAAACTGTAACGTTGCAAATTCTTTTGTATCATTTCATTACCGTATAGTTTTTTTTGCCTTCTAATATTCCATTTAAAACTAAACGGACTTAAATTATTATAGCTTCAACTTATTAATTTTTCTTAAAAATTTATTTGCAATTTATACACATAAAAAATTTTGCAAATAATTTCAAGCTTCATGTAAGTAAACTGTTAATACCTATTACAGTTTTTTGGTCGGATACCTATAAACAATTTACTCGTATATTGTGTATGTGTGTGTGTATGTGTGTGTGCATATGTGTGTGCAGTTTTTATTTATAAATTCGCTATTTATATTAAAATGCACAAAAGCAGTATTTTTCTACATATATGTTTAATAGTTTAATCGTACTCAATTTTCTAGTTTTTAAGTTGCGTCTTGAAAAAGGTTTCACAATTTCTGATTTAGAAATATTTATTTTGAGTGTTAGATTTGGGTAGTCATCTCACATACCGCACCTCACGCACTATGTATTTATATATACACAATTACATGTAAAAATGTATATATGTACACATTTATATGTATATATGTATCAGAAGAAATGTGGCTGTATCGCAAAGGGAACATCTTACATGGAAGGGATATTTTCCAGATAAGCCCCGCCACTGATGCAACACATAAGTTCACCCACTTGTAACTTTCGAAAAAATGCACCTATTTATTTCAAATTACTCTCAAACGAAAGATTGAAACATTCTTTTGTTAGAGAGTAATTTGAAGTTCGTAGGCCATTATTTCGAAAGTTACAAGTGGGTGAACTTATGTGTTTTGACGGCGTGCGAGTCGGAGAGGTATATCCGAAAATTTATGTAGTTCACAGAAAACCATTTCCGTACCGTGTACGGTACGGAAAGAAAGAATGTTTCAATCTCTCGTTTGAGAGTAATTTGAAATAAATAGGAGTATTATTTCAAAAGTTACATGTGAGTGAACTTATGTGTTGCATTAGTGGCGGGGCTTATCCGGAAAAGATCCCAGGCATGTACCCACGGGATGAAATAAACCCCCCATCAAGATCCCAGCACCCAAATTTTACACATATTAACACGCTTTCATAATTTTATAAATCTTATGCAAAATTAACTAATTACAGCCAATAATAACGGGAAAAGTCGTATCATTTCTCTTTAAAATACAGAAAAAAATATAAAACATTTAATTCATTAAAAAAACAGAGAAGCAAAACTAATTTCTTCATGACTATCAACAAATCAAGCTCGTGTCCTTTTCACCCACAAACAACGAGGCAAATACGAAACATTTCCACCCACAAACAACGAGGCAAAAACGAAACATTTCCACCCACAAACAACGAGGCAAATACGAAACATTTCCACCCACAAACAACGAGGCAAAAACGAAACATTTCCACCCACAAACAACGAGGCAAATACGAAACATTTCCACCCACAAACAACAAGGCAAAAACGAAACATTTTCACCCAAAAACAACACCACAAATTCGTAACATTTCTCCTTAATTCACGAGCGAAATACAGCTCCGTAGAACAAATAATTTCTAGTGGGACAGTCACAAAGTTTCCAAAAAAAAACGTAAAAAATACATAAGAAAAATCGCCAGGAGTCTCCGAGACGTTAGAACTTGAGTTTTCTTATCGAGACGCACAAAAATTCCGCTAAGTTTTTGTTTGGTTTCCTTGAAGTGTCGTGGCCAAGTTGAGCAAATCTTGGAAACTGCCTCAATACTTTGAGTTGTATTGGCCTGTACTGACTGTCAGGCCAATACTTGACATGCTGTTGAAATACTGACCGGTCCGAGACTTGATACTTTTCCAAAACTTCAAACGGTTTCAATACTTGATACCGTTCCAATACTTTAGACATTTCCAATACTTTAGACAGTTCCAATACTTTATACAGTTCCAATACTTTAGACAGTTCCAATACTTTAGACAGTTCCAATACTTTATACAGTTCCAATACTTTAGACAGTTCAAATACTTGATACTGTTTCAATTCTTGATACCGATACAATGCATGATACAGTTCCAATACTAAATACCATTCCAATACTCGGAAAATTTTCCATATTGAGGTCGAGTTCATACTAGAGACCGTTTCACTACTGGAGACATAACTTTAAATGGCTGAACTAACTAGGACAACTTACAACATAACATACGTCAACTAACTAGGACAACTTACAACATAACATACGTCAACTAACAAATACAACTTACAACACAATATACGTCAACTAATAAAGACAAGTAGCGACATAATAAGCGACACCTAAATAAGACAAGGTACGACATAATACAATAGCATTATTGTGCCGCACAAGTTTCACAATTTACCAGAGCAACAAATTGAATTTTTCCTAATATTTCTGTCCCTGGAACAGATCTCGGCTCGCTTTGGTCGAGCTAAATTTTGTGGCTGTAGAACCTTAATATCAGAGAGGCTTTGTTTTGTTTTCTTATTACTGTATTGCTTCTTATATTGATTTTGTATTTATATTGGTCTTGTATTTCTTCTGATCTTGCTTTTGTACTCTTTTGTACACAGTACAGAGTGGTCAAACATGAGTGACAATTTTGAATAGTTCACAATCTAGTGATCAAAATCAAATCAAAATCAAATCAAAATCAAATCAAAATCAAATCAAAATCAAATCAAAATCAAATCAAAATCAAATCAAAATCAAATCAAAATCAAATCAAAATCAAATCAAAATCAAATCAAAATCAAATCAAAATCAAGTCAAAATCATATCAAAATCAAATCAAAATCAAATCAAAATCAAATCAAAATCATATCAAAATCAAATAAAATCAAATCAAATCAAAATCAAAATCAAATCAAAATCAAATCAAAATCAAACGAACTAACATCACTAACTTTTTTCAAGCTCTCCACATTTGGAGGTTTTATTTTTCCTATTGATACTATCGCTTATTTTAATCTTGGTTTTGTGTTTCTTTTGATCTTGCTTTTGAACTTTTTTGCAAAGAATACTCTTAGGATTTCTTGCTTAAGGAAAAGTGGCGTGATCAGTTGAACATAGTTAGCATAGTTATCATAATTATATTTAATGAACATTTGGATAATTTTTAAGTATTATGATGTTATTGGGTTGTTTTTGGTCAATAAATATGATCAATATTAGTAGATAATATTAAATCCTACGTGTGCCGAAAACCATACTTCAAATTCCTATTTCCTGTTCCTTTTTTAATCGTAACAGTAAGAAAATGAACTCGTTCTTCTGACCAACATTTTTTTGTGTATATGAAAATAGGTGCAAAAGTCACATGTTTTAACAAATTTTTCTAGTTGATTTTTTGGTGTTGAATATTGCAGGAACATTTTTTGGCCGGGACAAATTGACAAGAACTTGGCAGGCCAACTGATAATTGACATGAGTTTGCCAAAAACCCATGATTTGGCCTGACAAGCCCCATGACAAGGACATGCCCAAGCAGACAACAAAGAACTCACAAGGCTTATGAGGAGACCTGTCAAGACACACAAAACCTTGTCCAGATAACCGCTATGGGCCTCCTAAATTACGTGACAAGGGCTTGCCAAGGCACCAAACGAAGAACTGCCAAGACACGCGACAAGGACTGCCAAATTCCGAAACAAGGACAAACGAAGACGCGTACCAAAGGACTGCCAAGACACGACTTGACAAGGATCTGGCAAATCACGTGACAAGGACCTGTCAAGGCACCTAACGAAGAACCGCCAAGTGAAGTGACAAGCTCCTGCCAAGACACATACCCAACACCTGTAGGTTTTTTATTTAAAAGAAAGGCCTGCCAAGAAAATGTTCCATGCATTTCAGCTTCGCGTCACGCGCAAATTATGCGAATTCTTCTTTCCCCCCCAAAAAAAAATTGCGGGCAGCGCGGCAGCAGGCAAATGTTTTCTGTTTAGGCCGTGTGTCCTAGGCCCAGCCTTCTTTGTGTTGCGTGCATAGCTTTGGTGTGTGGTGCGTGTTTGTGTTGGTGTGTGAAGGAGTATGTGATGGGATTGAGTGAATTTGTACACTAAATGAGTTTTACGTCAGCCATTATTTGCTGTCCTCGGAATTCTGCGATACTATAGGGCAATGTTTTATTGTTGTCTGATACTATTAACTATTAATAGTATCAGAATAATTATTACCATTTTAATTATTATTATTGTTATCATTACACTCAAATTATTATTATTACATTCATACCATTATGGTAGATACGTTGCCATTTCCGAGAGTAATTATATCAAGATTAATCAGTTTCCCTTCCCGCCCCAAAGCTTCTGAAATTCCAGTGACTCCATCAATCTCAGCCATTACATCAGCGACGGGGCTTGGGGTAAGTATGGGGCAAGTTTAGAGTAAGTTTGGGGCAAGTTTAGGGTAAGTTTGTTGCAAGTTTAGAGTAAGTTTGTCACAAGTTTAGGGTAAGTTTGGTCGTTACTCGGTCCAGGCGTTCGTAAATGATTTGATTAAAATTCCTGAAGCTGGGTACCACCTACAGACCAGAAATGCCAAGATCTGGATTAAAGCCCAGAAATGCCAAGATCTGGGAGTACGTGCTAGAAAACTGCAATGATTTTGAGATGCGTCTGTATCAAAATTTGAGATTTTCAAGTCAAATGAGATTAACGTAATGAAATTTTAGGCAAAAGGTGATCGATGTTACATCTTGAGTTGAAATTTATAAATTCTTACCCCATGAATGGATTTTTAATTTTCTTTTTCAACGGAAAAGCGTGTAATTTTCCAACGCGAAACGTTCACATGTGAGCATTAATTCAAGCCAAATATGCTCAGATATGAACATAAATTTGAGTTCAGAATACTAAGAGAGGTTACAAAATCAGTTTTTAATACCCATTTTTGGGCATTGCTTTAATATCGGAATACTTAGACCAGGGCATAAATTTGACGCCAAAATACAAAAACATGGGCATAAATATGATCAAAATACTCAAAAGCATTCTAACTTCGAACAAAATGACAGACCTGGGCATTAGTTCGAAGCTAAAATACCCAGACCCGGGCATTTGCTCAAGTTGAAAATACCCAGACCTTGGCATAATTCTGGCTCAGAAACCCAGATCTGGGCAGAACTGGTCAGGTAAAACTCCATGCAAGATGAAGGTATATTACAGGTCAGTAATTAGTGAAGGATTGCATGTAGATTACTTCGCTACGCCAGGAACATGAAACGGGAATTTTACCTGAGTTGATGAAATGGGAACCTGAAACGGGAATTTGTAGACCGGGAATCTCGGAATACAGGCTCGGTTAATTGTGTCTTGGAATCCAGGGGATTAATTTTCATCAACTGGAATGAGGTAATTATGAGGGGATTTATGCAGAAAATAACGAGACAAGGGAATCGTGTTCTGACATGGGAATTATGTACTGACATGGTAATTATGTACTGACATGGTAATAATGTACTGACATGGGAATTATGTATACATGGGAATCATGTACACATGGGAATCATGCACACTTGGGAATCATGTACACATGGGAACCATGTACACATGGAATCATGTACACATGGGAATCATGTATTGACATGGGATTCACACTCGTATTTTGGAAAATAAATTCAAAGATCGTTTTGCATGCTACAAAATATTTGCTCAACCTTAACAAAGAAATTTAGGGACAAAGTCCTGAGGTGCATGTAACGCTGAGACCTAATTCTCAAATCGAGTTGATGCATTTGTTGCAGATTAGTTGAGCGATTATTTATTAGTCGTAATATTTATTTAGCGAGCATTCATTTAGCATAACCTTTAATAAACGTTGCTTATACATTAAATCAATATTTATTAGTCGAAGTATTTAAAAAGTGTTAATTATTTGTTAGGCGATTATTTATTAAGCACAGATTATTTATTAAGATAATATTTATTGAGCGTAATATTTATTAGGCGTTGATTATTGATGAAGCATAACAAAGCACCGTATCCTAGAATGCTCCCGGGCCTACATGCAGGCTGTTGTGTGCAGACCCTGCTAGGCCTTGTGCACCACCACACCACCACCACACCACCACCACACCACCATCACACCACCACCACACCACCACCACACCACCACCACACCACCACCAC
>JACJUY010008010.1:0-15571 GCA_014220935.1 Platorchestia sp. MABIK
ATCATCTAAGTGTATTAACTTCAAGATATTTAAAAACCACTGATGATACTTTTGTACCATCTCTATTGGAAATAAACTGTTTTTCTTTCTTTCACCTGTTGTATATTAAAAAAAACGTCGCTACAATGTGGCACTGGTTTTGTGAGCAAGATCTCCGGAAGCTATGGTTACGCGCCTCTTCCGGAGGATATTGTTACGCGCCTCTTAATTGCATGAGTTCCCGCCACGGCATGTTAAAGGGGTAGTCTCACTAGTCTGTAACCGAAGACCACCGAGTGCACTTATACTTGCTTACCAGAGTTTCTTTACTCCTGCCTTAGTAGTCTTAAGTTACTGAAACCGTAGTTAGCAACTACAGTTAAATAAACCTCTAGTTGTGTAGGAAAAAACTACACAACATCACCCAACCGTTTGGATGGCCAACCGTGTGATCATGGGCGTAGTTTTCTTAGGAAAGAGGAAATTCCCAGGAAATAGTCTGAAGAATAGGTGGTAACGGATCCATAAGATTATACTTTTCTGTGGTACAAAAATTATGCGGTAAGGATCGATCCTCAAAATCAAAATAGATCCCGAACTTCCGATCCCGGTCAATGGCTAATTCTGAATACGACCCTCCGATTCCGCCGCCCAAAAATTAGAGCGATCCAGAACTTCCGATCTTCTGATCCTAAAATTTTAACAGCGATCTCCAGTTTTTAAAGCAATTCAAAATCAATATGAGTATAGGACGTCACATATGTGTAATACTGATATAGAATGGAACAAATGGATTTTAAGGCCACCATTTCCTAAATATCGTAGATTTTTTCTATTGGACTTACGTCTATGAAAATTTGCAGACTACTAGATCTCTAAATTCCTAACAACTTTTCTTAAACAAGTTTTTTTCATTAGGGCATAGAAAATTAATTATTCCTTATAATATAAAATATATATATAAATATTTCATTTGTTTCAATATCTCCGAAATTTACAAAGCTAGAGCAATGCGGTTTGTTGCATTTGAAATTAGAATGTGTGCTCCAAAATTTGGCTAAGACAGTTTTTTAATTTGAATTCATTCCGAATAAAAAAAAATTTTTTAAAGAGGTCGGGTGAAAGTTATAATTTTAGTGTAAAAAATCTACGGAAAGTTTCACGTGAAATTTTTTGAAAATCCACTTCAGCCAAATTTTAGAGCACACATTTCACTTTCAAATGCAGCAAACCATATTGCTCTAGCTTTGTAAATTTCGGAGATTTTGAAACGAATGTCTTGGAAACTTTTATTGTTCAGGAACGCCAATTGAAGTTATAAGTCTACTTAAAAAGTGTAAACTAAAAATTTTGAAAATCAACGTCGATGGAATTTTAGAGCACACGTTATAATTTTAAATGCAACAAACCGCATAAATATACCTATAAAATTGGCGGAGATACATATGTGCGAGTCGGTGTTGAAACCAAGGCGCTCCGCTTCCCCAGATGGTCCAGCGGAGGAGGGATGGGGGGGGGCAGTGGGGAGTCGTAGCGGACCTTTCTGAAGTACTGTTACTACATGCCTCCTTCAATTCAATTAGATAATGATTTACAATTGAAATTTACACATTATTACACCAAGAAAGGCGTACAAGTACGGCACGGCTGTGCCACCTTGACTTCAATTTATCCCTAACTACCTGCACTTCCCCCCTTCTGGGGGGCGCTGGCGCTAGAATACGGTCCTGATATTTCTAACGAGATTCGGGAACATATCTCAAACTCTTTTAAAGCAATTAAAAAAATCTGCATAATCGAATTTTAACTGGAAATGCTGGAAAATGGTGCTCTTAAATTTAATTTTTAATAGTTTATATTTCATATATCAAATAGCAGCTGTTGTGTACTTTCTTTTCAACACAACATGAGGTTTATTTAGCTGTAGCTGCAAACTACAGTTTCAGTAGTAGCAAGGTAAGAGTGAGGAAACACTGGTACGCACGTCTCCGTGTACTAAGCGCTGTCGGTTACAGATTTCCTCTTAAAACCAGCCGTGCCCGGAAGTCAGGCAAGAGCGCATAACAATACCTTTCCGGAGCTCGTAAAGGAGGAACATAACAACAGCTTCCGGAGCTCTCACTCACAAAATCAGTGTCACATTATAACAACGCCTATTTTAACATACAACAGCAACATGTCTACTCTACTGACTCTACTAAATGCTCTCTAATTTAATTACATTTTATAAAAGAAAGGCGACGTTATCAGTCCTTTTGTTTGAATTGCCTCTTTCAGACCTCGTCTTGCTCGTTCACCTCCAACCCTTGTGGGCATTCCTGAGGAAGGGAAGGTTGCCCTACAAGAAGACGAGGGCCTCGAAGTTCTCGGCTGCCAGGGTCGCCCTCTTAGGCCGGGGGATGGCCGACCCATAGCTGAACACGCGCTCGATCGAAGCGGAGCTCGGGAAGGCGTGTTATACAGTTTTTAAAGCTGCGTACAAGAAGAAACGACATCTACGAGAGAAGGATTAGTCATCCTTGTTTCGTTTTCATTTTTTTCCGTTTCGCCGGGATCGCGATCGGACTTACATTTTATAAGAGCGATTATCGCAGTTTCTATCATTTCCACCGGGAGGTTCCAAACTTTAAGTCCGATCCCGATACGGAAGATCGATCGTGATCGGAAGATCGGAAATTCGGACTTAGGATCCGAACGCTCACCCCTGATGACTACGAGTGCTCTGAAACTAAGCCGAAAAATCGAAACCGTCAATGATACAGANAGTATTTTGCGGTGACACTAAGGACTTCAGGATGGTCACTTCGTCATGACTGTGTACGAAACACAGAATCCACTGAATAGTTATGATGTTTACTATATTTTGAAGATGGTTATTGATTTCGGCAATCATCGGCAAAGGCGTTTTACATTTTACAACAACTAATTATTTTAACACTCGTCTATCGAGGTTGGTCAATTTCGATTTTGGGTTGCGAATATTCTCCTGGGTATGCTGTGGTGTTCTCCCTAAGGCTACTTTACGCTCCGGGCAGACTTTGAATATCTGAGGACTTTGAATATCAAATCCGAAGCAAGGGCCTGAGATACTAACGAACCCGACAGGGAAGAAAGCACAACTGAAATAAACGCCGTTCTACTGTGAATATCGCCGACAGTAATAGCACAAGAGAAAATATTGCTGTCAGGTATTAATGTACCAAGATCCGCCTTGGAGGACGGTCAGGCGATGTGGAGTGGCAGCACGGAGGGTGGTGGAGTGACTGTTAAGTGCAAAGCGGCGGTAGAGGCAGTTGAGACTGTAGCTGGTGGAGCGTCTTTGGTGAGTGTTGAGATAGATCGGAGCCGCTGTGAGAAGACTGGCCGAGCTTCTACTGCACTCCGGTATATAGGGCCTGGTGATTGCGGTAGCGCGCTGATCACGTGTACCCATTGGTTGGGGGTCAGGTGGTGTCTCAACACCCGCCGTTGCGTGGGGTGGAGCCTCGAAGACTGTCGTTGGGCTTAAAGCTCGTCGTTGAGTGGGGTGGCACCTTGAAGCTTGCAGCTTATGAAGTTGTGTACAAACAAACGGCTGGTTGAGACCCCCACAATGTGTCATTACTCTGGGCATAGTGATCTACACAACACTCACAAAATTGGTTATTCTAAGTCCTGATATTTCAGCCAGATGAGTTCTTATAATCATCTCTCTCTACCAATTCGGCAGGTCAGGTATAATGGTATTTTCCAAGAAACACAATTGTCTCATGCCGAATAATATTCTCTTTTCGCCGTATTAAGTAACAGAGTGTGGAGACTGAAGACTGATGGAGGAGATGCATTAAACAATTGAATTGCGGAATTTTTCGAAATCCTTATTCCTTGTAGTTCGTCTAATAAATGAGAATATTTTTCCTATTCAGTTGGATTGCATGAACTTTGTTACCTACGAAATAGAGCGCGGTATCCAGTTAGTGTCTTTTCATGTATATCATTGACTAATGAATGTCACGAATCTTTAGCAATGTATTTTCTTGGAAAGAAATTTTTACTCTGGAGCTGTATCTCTTTACGCTTGTCACAAATCCAGCCTTGCTCCTTACTAAAGTCCCATGCAAGACAGCCCATATCTTGCATAATTAGGGACTAGGTCTTCTTTTATAACAAAACTGGCCTAAAAAGTAAGAACGCTAACTATTTATGACAAGCGGGGCAATGGTGGGAGTGCTTCACTTTCCTGGCGACCTTAATAACCTTGGACATGCATAAAATGTTCGTTTGTCTTTACGAGCGAATTCGAAGCCTCAGCTACGGATCCGAGCAAAGTTGAGGAGGGTGCCTTCGCGGGTTGCTTCCTCAGATGAAGAGAATACTTGGTCCGGGGCGCATGTCTACTATGTGCTCTGACCTATACCGGCCTCGCTTCAGGGAAACTTAATCCTTGACAGCCGGCTTTTTTGTGAAGAAAGGTTCACCGGAACATAATCTTCGAAGAATATGCAAGGTGAGCATTCTCTTTAGCTATTGTCTTACTTGTCATGAATTATTGTTATTGCAGCGTGTACTGACCCCGTTCAGGGTGTCAGCTAAAGACTATGTTTCCTGTGCCAGTTAGTTCTGGAAGTTTTCGCCGCTGAAGCGGGTTGGCGAGACACGCTATTAAATACGGAGTATACAGAGATATAACAAAACAGCATCCTTGATTAACTTTTGTATACGTTTCACAAATGTCGATTTCAATATTAGTCTTTCTGGGTACTTCCTACTAAACGGGATGTTTGAAAATATATAAAACATACCTGTTTCATTAATAAATGAAGAATTGGTGAGGTGTTTCTTCTGTAAAATTTTACGAGCTACCGATAGTTCTAATTCAGTGTAGGCGGATGGTATTGCATTATCCGTTCGCCGGGAGCTTCAGAAACATAATGTGAAGTTGCCGAATTGCTGATTCTTTAGTTTTGTCTTCGATGGATCTGACAAAATACATGCTCCTCTGACGTAATCGTATGAGTAAATTTAATTTTAGGTTTTTTGTTCTTCTATTGACGTATGTTGCTGGTTTGAGCTTTCATGAAATGATCGTTCAGCTAATTGCGTAGTAATGAAAGAGTAGGTGAAAACATGACGAAGCAAATTGGAATAATTTGTGCAAAATGTGGAACATAAAATGAGTTCTTTTTATGTTGTTTCCAAACTTATATCCTTTCCTAATTACGATTTAAGGAGATGTGTTATATTTGCCGTCGACTACGGTTTGCACTAATGTAATTTTGGGCTATGTGTTATATTTACTTCAGAGTATTGCTGAACATTGTCCTCAAGTTTAAGGGTGCCTGCACACCAAAAGACTAAAATCGAGAAAGCAAGTGAGAGAGAAAGATTTCAGGCAAGATCTATCACACACCAAAAGATAGCCAGTTGGCTCCGAAATGTCATGGAGAGAGGTCTATAACAAAAACAATTGGTACAAGCATGTGTTTGTAACATTAAATTTCATTCCTACTTCACCCCATTGCTTTAAAACATGTATTCTGTCCCTGTGCTTTGGATCTTCTGAGTTCAAAAGGCATAATACAGCATAAACTTTGGATGTAAGGAGTTCAGTCTATGCTGGAAAAATTGAGCGGCACACCTCCCTTGTCAACATCTCACTGCACACTGCCAGAGGCTTCCCGCGGCAGCTTTTGAGCGCAAAACCATCTTTAAGTTGCTTTCTCGCTTCAGCCAATCTTCAGTCTTTCTCCCTTGCTCGCTTGCTTGCTTGCAGTGTGTGGACTCCCATAGGAATCCATGTTAATCAATTCACGCTCGCTTGCTTTCTCGCTTCAAATCTTTTGGTGTGCAGGCACCCTAAGCTAGCGGCTAGGCTTCAAGGTTACCTATGTCGTATTTTTGGAGATTGAGAGCAGCGGATCTCAAAATGTCCGACTTCTTTTGATGACAACCCTGTGTATATTCTTTGGGTTAATTTCTCATCCTGTAATAATTTTTGACCTCTAGATAGTCTCTTACGAAACTGTCATTAATTAAGTTAACCAACATTATTGTATAAAGTCATTTCAATTTTGATCTTTAAGTGTAGACCTAAATAGATTTTAAGAATATGTATATTATTAGTGTTTTTATGATAGATGTAATCCAAAAGTTTTTTTTTTTTGATGCTCAATGTTTTATTCTATAATTATTGTTGAATCAATTTTTATATTTAAAAGTTGTTCTTCATCTACTAATTGAAAAATTAGTCTTCTCCAGATAAATTTTACTGTAGTTCAGTTTCAACATATCTGAAAATAGTATTCTTCCAGTAAGAACATGGCGAGGACTGCCATCAGTCGTGCATTTTGGGAAAATTTTTGCCTTCCTTTTAAATATCGGCAGAATACTAGTCAACTTTTTTCACAAGGTAAGTATTTATTACTGAACTTTTTTGAAATGTATCTGTGTGATACTATTTTTATTGAGAATAGCTATGTATTACTGTTTTAGTTATCACAATTAATTCTAAATTGCCTACACCAGTATGTTTTTATTATTGGCATTTGTTTTAGTACAGTATGTTGTTCAAAGTATAAGATGTTGAAATTAAATCTTTTATAACTTATATTGTAAAGCAAGTTCATATTTTCTTGCCATGGACTTCCATTTAATCATGAAATATTTATTTATATTCTAATATTAGTTATTTCTTTTTAATTTGGTTATATTATAATTATTTTAATGCAATAAATGTTTGTTTGTTGTTGATTATTTGATTGTATAAAAAATAAAAATTTAATTAAATATATGCTAAAGGAGTGGAAAGTATAAAAAATTTCTTTTTTGTGCCCGGGTGGAGAAAAATTCTAAGCCACATGTGAGGCTTATTCTAGATTTTATCAAAATTGAACTAATTTGGACCATACTTTAAATGATAAAAAGGAGAACCAACGTAAAAACATACATTTTTATTTATTTCTTTTTTATGGCAAAGGTTTTGGAATGTTATAATTCCATCTTTAGTGCTGAAAAACATACAAAAAGGTAAAAAAAATTAAAATACAGAAAGTTGATGGAAGTTAAAAAAAATAAGCAAACAAATATCTATAAAAACTTAAATCCTAATGATCATTCAACTACATTAAAAATGATCATTCTCATTGGCTCATTCACCCACCCTTTTACCAGTATATATATTTATACATTTACACATTGAAACCTAACATAAACAGATGTGCGCAAACACACTTCACATCCATACATATAAAAATATGTCAGTAGGTTGTTGCAATGTTCAGTTTAACTGCATTCAAGTCTTTAATTAAGTCAGGCTAATGAGTAGATTTGAACAAAGATTCTAAAATGCAAAGATCTTGTTCATTGTTTGTGGTACACAGAGTAGAGAAATTTTTTGTTCTGAAACATGGTTAAATTGTTGAAAAAAATCTCGGATTGCTGAAAGAGAAGGAGAGGAAAGTGTGCAACCGGTTCTCATTTCTCATGGAAGCGAGATAGAATTTCTCCTAGAACCGGTTGCATACTTTCCTCTCCTTCTCATTCAGCACTCGTTCCATTCAGCAATTTAATCAACCGTTCAGGACAAAAAATTTCTCTACTCTGTGTACCAAAAACAATGAACAAGATCTTTGCATTTTAGAATCTTTGTTCATATCTACTCATAAGCCTGACTTAAATAAAGACTTTAATGCGGTTAAACTGAACATTGCGTCAACCTACTGACATATTTCTGTGTGTGAGTGGATGTGGAGGATGTTTACGTGCGTCTGTTTATGTTAGGTTCCAATGTGTAAATGTATGAATGTGTGTACTGGTAAAAGGGTGGGTGAATGAGCCAATGAGAATGATCATTTTTACTGTAGTTGAATGATCAATAGGATTTTAGTTTTATAGAAGTTTGTTTGCTTATTTTTTGAACTTGTATGAACTTTCTATGTTTCAAGTTTTTTGTTATCTTTTTGACCTTTTTGGACATTTTTCATCACTGAAGATGGAATTATAACATTCTGAAATGTTTGCCATAAAAAAGAAATAAATTAATACGTATATTTTTACATTGGTTCTCCTTTTTATCTTACGCGTGAGATTCCCTAAGAATCAACCTTTCCGAAATATACATTAAAGGATTATTAAATTTAGTTTTATTAAGAATTAGTTGTCAGTTTAAGGGATCTGTCTAGTCTGAATCAAGAAAATGGCCGTCACATTTTTGCTATGGGACCTAGGTCAATGAAATTTGGCATACCTGTGTATTTTCAAAAATGAATAGGGGTCGTATTGCATGCTTTTCCCATATTTGCCATAATTACCGAAATAATAGGAATAAATTAAAGAAAAAATGGTTATTTTCAAAGGTGTCGTATCTCAGAAAGTTGTAATTGTTGTAGAACAATGATTCAGGTATCATTGGGTGCGTAAAGAGTTGGTACATTAAGAGTCAGAGGATTATTTTGAAATTGGCAATAGTTTTGTTTTTATGAAATTTCAAATTTTTATTTAAAGAATCATTCATTTTTCCGTAGATTTTTTATTGGAACCACAAAACAATTAGGAATTTCAAGTAATCCTCTGACTCTTTGTGCACCAGCTCTTTGCGCATCCAGTGATACTTGAATAATTGTTCTACAAAAACAACTTTCTGAGATAAGACAGCTTGAATATTTGGATTTGCATTGTTCAGTAAACGCATTTTAGTACCGAGAAATAAGTCTTTTTTTGCAAGTTATTTTGCTTCTAGAAATTGGCGCGGTTGACATTGTGAAAGCTTTTGTGAAATATTGACTTGACTTTGGCTATTTTTCAACGAAGTTTTTTGTGGTTCCTTGAAGAAACCGGTTTCACAAGTGGTACCAGGAGCCAAGTACTGAGCGAGGCACGCATGAGGTTCGGGGGTAATGCATTGCCCCTGCGGCATGCTTCAATCCTAACTAACTTTAGCAGATGCAGTACAAGCTTCTCTGAGCTTGACAGGCAGATTCAGCTCGTCGTTTGACACTGTAATCACTTCGGCATTCATGTCATACTGAGCTCCTCCCTGGCCAGCAGACTCATTTATGCCTACAGAACAGGAGGGAGGTCTTTGGGAGGTACCAAGCACTCGACGCTGCCAAAGCATAAAAATTCTTGAACAGCTGAATGATAAGTGCATATCTCATTAGCAATAAAGAGTCGGAGAGCAAAACTAACTGAAATGATATGGCACATGAGCGCTTTCGCACCATGCGACCCTTCTCGCCACTCCTTCTCCCCCTCCCTCCGTTTACTCGCCTTAAGTGCTTCAGATGCTTACAGATTTTTTACTGCGTGTTAACTACGCATTGCTCTACCGAATTAGGCAAAAGGAGAAAATTTGACAAATTCCAGACTTCTGACTAGACGGTGTCCTTATTCATTATTACATCTTATCCACCGTTTCTGATGTTACATTGTACCTCTAAGGTCAACATTGATAGGCCAGAAAATTCCAATTATTATTCATTATGACTAATTCAACAAAAATTTCCTGAAACTTGAATAAGTTTACTAACCAAGCTTGACGGGCATTCAATATTCATGCTCTCAATCTGTGAATGTTATTAGAAGCCAAGGAATTAAGGTTCTATTTGACCACAATTAGAGTTTTAATGTAAGGGGAGCAAGATAGTATTGGTGAATATTAAAAATTATGTATGTACTTATAAGTGCTTATTATTTTACATGTAATGTATATTTTAAATGCATTTTAGGAAATGTAAAATTTACAATGTCTCATCACCTTCTCATCCTAGGTGTTGCAGTGCGTAGCCTACGTTCATGCAGTAGCAACCACCCGAGATCACTGCATCTGCCAACCTGCAGTGCCATCACACATTGTCATTCAGTCCTTGATAAGCCGGCACAGTGCTATGTTCCTAGCTCACCAAATACAGTTCTCCTATCCTACTGTGCCAGAACTGGTGCTTTGGGCAAAAGATGGATGTCTTCTTCTGCCAAAGGTGAGTGGCCTTCTTTTAACATGTTGACTATGATTGTGCGGGTTATAAAGTTGATTTAGTTAGCTTATAAAAAACAGACTGGTAAAATTGACTTACCTACTTGAAAAACTTTACATCTTTTGTAAAAAATGTACAAAATATAAGTGCTCAATCATATTTTCATGGTATGATAAAGTTCATTCAAAAAGAGGTAATGAAATGGTTTGAAATGTTATACATTTACATCGGTGTCTATATGAACAATTTACCTAGTGGTACACATTTATCCCACTCTGTAGTCATCGTGTTAATGCAGTACTTCTGTTTTTCATTCCTGTGAAGAAGTTTTAAATAACTACATAGTAATTAACTAATGGGCTGGAGATGAATTTTGTGGGATTTTGAATCATTGTGTATTTGATTAACATTTACTTCTTTAGATATCTAGTATTATTTGCTTGAAACTAAAGAGTTATATACTTCAAGGAGGTTAGTTATAATATTTTAAGCTGACACATGACCTGGAACCTGCTGAATGTCTTCCATTCAAGCTGCACAAAATATTAATCTTGACTTAGCAATTTATTTGCTACTGAATTCTGAGAAAGAGGATTTAATTCCTATGCTTTAATTGTTGAAAAGGCAATAATGACGCTACTCATGGTTCTAGATTTCCATGTAAAGATCCCCACAATTAGAGCTGAGGCAAACTAAATCAATAGAAGTTCAGAAATGGACTTTATATTTGAAGTATCATATTGTGTATTTATGAAAAATTTTTGTTCAATTTTGCTTCCCAATTACACAGTGTGCAAGGCACAATGAACTTACCTAGAGTTCTGTGGAAGGAATGTAAGCTACTATGGCCATGTTTCACAACAGTTTTGGGCTGTATTTTCTTTAATCTCAATATCCTCTCAATGTCTTTACAAAATTTCAAGATTCTCAAGCCTTATTGAAGTATACGTTTCATCAACTCATTCATGACAAATGGTTTTATTGATTTTGATGAGTAATACAGAAATTAAGCATTGTACAGAGTGCACATATTTTTGCTATGTTCATCATCATTATCATCATGAAAAAAGGTTCAGCAACAACTCCATGGTTTATTAATTTTAATAACCAAGTTCTTCAAACTTGGATATTTTATGGAGTAGTCATCTATAACAGTTATGTTCTAAATTGTATACTGTGGCTGCTGTTCTATAAAGTCAAATTGCTGCTAACTTGAATGAATTTCTTGCTATGGATATTCATCCACCCATGTAATGAATGAATTTGCAGACAAACCTTCAAAGGAGGACCAAAAGAGCAGCGAGGAAGTTGACGAGAGCAAAATGAGCCTGTTTGCACGTTTCAAGTTGATGTACCGCCAGTACTGGTATGTGCTGCTGCCTGTACATGGTGCGACGTCCATTGTCTGGTACGGCTCCTTCTTCCTGGCTGCTAAAAAGTGAGTTAGCACTCGTCCTGTGGGCCAGTTGTGTCTGCACTACCAATGTTGTTATGGAAATGTACATGTTTCCTTATCACCTTTACTGATGTTTGTCATATGAATTGCTAATGAGTGTGCATTCTGGAAAGTTTCCTGTGTAAATGTGATTTATTTTCTGATTATTTTGTAAGTTTTTAAATTTTTTTTGTGGATTGCAATTGAAGCACAATGATGTTCAGCTGAAAAAACTTTTCTCAAGTCTGCATTAAGTCCTAATAATACTCAGTTCAAAATATCTGTTTCTATGTCCAAAACATCTATTTCTATGTCAGTGCTTATGATTCGAAATTGTCCTTCCATCCTGTGAAAACTTTCCATTAATATGTTTTACACTTGAACATGAATCAGGCGTTTATTCAGGTTTGGAAATCTAGTTTGCTGGTTTAAAAGAAGAATGACAAGTTAGGCAGATATATACCAACTTAACTTGAGAGTACATGTACTGTATTCAGTTTTTTGGTGATCAAGTGGCAAAAAGTTATGAATATTAAAACAGAGTTAACACCAAGTTTACAGTGACTTTCATTGGAAAAAAATGAGATATGAATAGTTTTCTACGTGTTGAAATACATCACTGAAACCTTTGAGTATTTCTAAAAGTGCTCTTGCGTCAGTAATTTCACCCAAGAACTCTGATATGCAGTGCAGAACACCAATGTTTTAATGTTTCCTTTTTCTGCAGTGGCGTTGAAATTGTACCGATGTTGGAAGCCATGGGCGTCACGAGTGAAAAGATCCTGGGCGTGCTGCAGGACAGCAACGCTGGCTACTACGCCATAGCTTACGCCATGTACAAAGTGGCCACGCCGGCGCGCTACACCGTCACGCTTGGTGAGGAGTCAATTTATCTCATCATTTTTTTGTGAATAGCTGCCTTGAATTTTAATTCCCCTCAGATCAGAGTTGCTGTGAAAGGTATCATTTTAAGAGGCGTAAATTTCTGACATCAATTTAATGTGTTGAATTGCTGCCTTGAATTTTAGACTCTAATGTGCCCTCAAACCAGAGTTACTTTGTCATTTTAAGAAAAGGATTTCGTAGCCTGATTCTGATGGTATAGAAAGCTCTACATTTTATTATAAAGTGGTTGTCAACGTTTTATCTTTAATGTTGCGATTTTATGGCCGCCTTCTATGAGTTCATTTTTGTTTAATAGTTCCGTGAAAAATTTCTGACAAGAAATCACGTATTGTAAAAGGCAAAGGGCAGTGCAAATTCAATAATAACTAAACTATTCAAGTTTTACTGATTTATTTCATTTAGGGCAGGCGGTTTTTCATAATTTTGTTATGTTTTGAAGTCTCATAAAATGTAGCCTAGTTTCTGATGTAACCGTATGTAGTTGATGCAATAAATGACGTACTGCCTCATGTGTGACGGGAATATGTTTGTGCAGGTTGTACGACGTTCTCAATCAACTATTTGAAGAACAAGGGATACATCAAGCCCGTGCCGACAAAGAAGGAACTTCAGGAGATGTACCAGGACAAGAAAGACGAAATGAAAGAAAAGCGACAAGAAATGCGGGGAAAGTTCGAAGAAAGGCGAGAAGTTTTCCGAGGTCGGTTGGAGGGTCGGCGGAATGAGATGCTTGGGAAGCAGCAGGCGTTTCGACAACGCTTCGAGTCGGGCACGAAGGAAATGAGAAGCAAAATGGAGGAGCACCGGGACGAAGTGAGAGACAAACTCGAACAGTTGAACAGTGTACAAAAAATTCACGAGTCACTCGAAAAATCGTCTGCCAAGCTCACCAATAAAGTGCTTGATGAAACAAAAAAGGTAAAGACGAAGTTATCTGAGATAGATCGAAGAGATTAGTGACATTATTTCTAAGTTAATCACACGATTGATCATGGTTTTTTACTTCTCATGTTCAATGCGTTTTCAAATTAGTTCCTAGAAAATGGGAGAGTTTTAACTGTGACTTAACTAACCCTGTACTTTTAATACTGGGGTATCGAACCGACGACCTTTGAAGTGAAATGCCATCACTGTCAATTACTAGGTTATTTCAATTCCTATAGAACTCTGCTTACGGTAGAGGTGTTGCTGTGATAAACTTGCTCCTTAGCTCTTCTATTTTGTTATAACGTGCCTAGCAAATCCTTCCCTCCCTTGTCTCGAATGTAATACCGATTCTTGTTTGCCTGTCTCTGTGGTTCGCTAGTCGACAAATAGCATCGTGCTTGCGAGTGTCTTACTGCGACGTTGATATTTGTGAAGAAAAATTATTGTAGCTCCGCATTTTCTTTACCCTATTTCTTTTTGTACAGTTTTCCCCAGGTTTGAGACGAAAAGTTCAGTTTCAGTGGTAAATTGAGAGAATTACATTGAACACGGATTCAAACTTGGCATTATTTGACAATCACAACTCCTTTTGCTTATGTTGATTTCTATGGAAGGTTGATTACATTATACTGAACGGCTTGTGCTTCATAGCCGTCGTAAAAAAGTTTTCAGATTCTGCCTAGGATATCTTGAGAAATTTTACATAGTAGCATCATTTCTTCCCTCGGAGAATGTTGAACTTTTGGCGTCACTGGAATCCTAACTGCTGCCACCACCAAGCCAGCGAAACGAAGTCTAAAAAAAAACAGTAGGTTAGGTGACGGCGCAATGTTAAGCTGTACTAAATTTCTCGAATTGGCTCACCATCTTCACTAAGAACAAATGGTTTTCTCTAAGATCATCATTCGTATTTGATAATTTACACGTTCAATTTTCATTATGAACGTATTTCGTTAATTTGCCTTTCAGATTCGTATGCAAATCAAGTGTTTCGACCGTATTATTATTATTTTATTATTATTATTATTATTATTATTATAATTATCATGATATTCCTGGTTTTACCTCCGCAGTCACACAACGTTTCGACCGTAATCGTTCTCAAGTTGTATGGATGCTGTGGTTGAGGATACCCTAAATAATACGGGAATGGAGCCACTGAATTTAGACAAATTTAATTGTGAAGTTAGAAATAAGAGATTTTTCTCAGACTCCTCCATTCAGCGCATGCGTCCATTTCTGAAGCAAGAAATACATCATAAAGAGCCAGTAAATAGGTAACGGCTCAATTTATTCATCTTGTTGACGCAGATCATTGTTCATCTAATGTCAAAGTGAACAAGATTTTATCCTTGGAGTGAAAAATTGATTTAAATTTTTTAATTCAACGTCCAGCCGTAAGGCTTTGAATAAATAAGTTGGAAGGCATTTATTTTGGAAGTCCTTACTCAGAGAACCAGGGACTTGATTTTGAAGCACAATACGTTGAAGTATTAGAACCGGCCATAAAACTTAACCTACAATCTTGTCTACCCTCCGCACACTTATTTCGAGGCAAAATCATCAAGTTTTACTTTATCACCGAGCTTAGTATCAGATAATATCGCAGAGTTACCTCTCTGCGCGCAAATTTAATTTGAAAAAATTCAAATTTGTCAAGAACAATAACGTGTAAAGTAGGCAGGTTTACAGGAGAACTTTTATTGCTCACTGAACCATTACAACTCATTTTTTTTGCAAATTTCAGTTTTACCTGCCGCAGCCAAAGTGTCAATGTCACGATCTGTGACATCCATCACGTGCGCGGGTGTCTCCAGTTACCAGACAGGTGGCTCCGCAAAATACGTTGAACAATGACAATAACACTCAAATGACGAACAATAACACGCAAATGACGTTGAACAATAACACGCAAAAAGTTAATGCAGCTCTTACAGATTGTAAGTGAGAGTACTGCGCGTACGCCTGGGCTAAAGAAGTTGTTGGCGACGATGCTATTGAGCAAAACTAAGATGTCGTCTGGTTTCTGAATGGATGAAAATGGAAAAAGAAGCGAACATTCTAAATTGTCGTAGATGGACACCAGCTGTGGTCATGCGCAAGTTGAACTAGGAATGAAATCACGAAAAGTTCAAATGCTTAGTTTTCTCAGGTGATTTTTGGAAAATTTTAATTGCCAATTTTGAACCCAATTTTTATTCGACATAACTAAAACGTTAGTGATTTTTTTGCGGAGAAAGAAAGATAGAAAGAAAATTTACACCTATCGAATTGCATTGTAGATGCATGCACAATGTTTTTCATCCCTTGAAATCAGAGCGAATGAAATGCGAGCTCATTCAGTTGGCAGGTTCATCCTGCCTTCTCGCACCTC
>JACJUY010008010.1:19582-32432 GCA_014220935.1 Platorchestia sp. MABIK
TACTAAGAGAACACAATACTCGTAACGCTTAGTTGAAAAATGTTTTCGTTTGTGCGCATTTGAATTGAAATATGAGCAAAAGTCGCGTTTAAATACCTTAAACACAGAGACCCTTAATTGCTATTCATACATGGTTATCGTAATGCCCATGTTAATTAAGTGTTGAGACAAATAATGATTTAGATCCTTTATTGCTATTCATACATGGTGATCGTAATACACATGAAAATTTTCGATAACATGATTCGGATAAAAGCACGAAAAAATGAGTTAATCTTCGTCGCGGTAGACGGATTCTGGGAATGCATTTAAAATACAGGTGACTAAGGAAAGCATATATGTGACGCATTGCTGAAAACCCTCTCGTTAGTGCGTACTCGTATTGAATTATGAGCAATTGGAACGTAAGAACTAGTGATACGAGTGTGAGGGATTAATGTTAGAAGTTAAATGAGCAAATTAGATTTATTTTGCGTCTAGAACTATGAGGTAGGTAATCGGGATTTGAGACAGTTTTTCAAATGGACGCATCATCTACTGTACCAAGTGGAGAGCTTCGGAAAGAACATAATCACAAAAAAGTTCATCGGATTCAAATAGATGAGAAGGATCGTTGTACAATACCAGCCATAACGTTTGCACCACTCCTGGGACAAAACGAGAAAGTCAAAACTGGCTAAGATGAAATGAAATATTTTACAATAACACGAAAATTAAATTTCATATGCTACAAGCATATGCACAAAAATGTTCACTGGATTCAAATGAGAAGGATCGTTGTACAATACCAGCGATAACATTTGCAAAACATCTGGGACAAAAACGTGAAAGACACAACTGGCTCCTATAAAATGAAATAGTTTACAATAACACAAAAATTAAATTTCATATGCTACTAGCATTGGCACAAAAAAGTTCACTGGATTCAAATGAGAAGGATCGTTGTACAATACCAGTCATAACATTTGCAACACTCCTGGGACAAAGCGGGAAAGTCAAAACAGCTTAAAAGAGTGTGGCCAAAGTATACACGAAGAGTGTAGGGGACGGCATATTGTCACACAATATTAACTAGAGCATTTTTAGGGAGGGAATAAGTTCTACATGTATATATACACACACATACATATATGTATATATCCATACACATATATACACATATACACACATAGGAGCGTCATATGTGAGAACATACATGTACTTTATATTCGCATACAAGTAATCAAATTCCATTTGCATCATACAGATATGTCTTGATTGTTGTATGATGTAATGANGAGTTACTGTCCTTGCTTTTTTATTTATTATGAGATTATGCAAAAGGCTAAACTTCAATATTTATCATCCTAGATAATTGCTACATCAGCAGACAATTCAGAGAGTGATGGTGAACAATTAATTCAGGCTTAACAATACCTAAAATGTATATAAAGGCGTTAATGCTCATAGGAAACCTGATATTTTCTGACTCTGAAAATTATTAACTGTAAGAGTTTCAAAGAACAAGGAACTTGTGCGGCAAGTAAAATTTCACTGAGCTGACACCAGTGTTGGATTGCACTAGCACTTATTTTTCACTCTTGCACAACCATTAAAAACTCAGCTCACCCGTAATACCATTTACCATTACTCATTTCAGTCATTTTTTTCATTCTTTATAATTAAGGAAGGCATCAGAAAGAAATGCACTTCATATACCAACTCAATTATAATGAATACGTTTTTTATACTTCATCCACCGAATTCGTTACTTGGGTGTTAACTGTGTGTTTTAGAAGAGCTTTATTTTACTATTGGAGCAAAATGTAGGTGGTATCATAGAAGTAAAAATGATCAAAATAATATATCTTTATTTAACGCAAAAACAACGAGAAGAATGATTGAACCCTTAGTAGACAAACATTACTAACGCCCCACAGAGTAGAGTTCCGGGTAGTGTCGCGGACACACCACAGAGATGTTGTGCACTCTCATAAGGTACGCCCTCAGGTGCTGTAGTAGGTCCAAGTCCTTGTCCAGGATGACCAGGGTCTTTAGAGAAGGGATGCTCCGGACCAGCGGCGTCACCCAATTCTGAGGTTCGCCTTCGTTAAACGAGGTTTTCTTCAAGATCACAGTTTGGACATGCTCTAGGGAGTACAGAGGCAAATAAAATGAAACCTCGGCCATGTTCTTGCTACTCAGATGCAGTTCCAACTTTTCCAAATTATTACTCCTTAGGAGTAAGGAGCGGATGAAATACGGGAGATTTTCGGCGTTCCCATCTTCAGTAACTCGAACAGTTAGGTTCTTTAGTTTAGGAAACGTATAATTGAATAAATTCTTGTTTTCTTTCGTGAAGGCATAGCTAACGACCGGCGGCCCGAGGAGCGTTAACTTGGTCAAATGGTCAGAGAAAAATTTAAGAACGACAATCGCATCCGTGATGTTGAAGCTCGCTGCCATCCGCAGAGTCAAGTTCGTGAGACGACCTGAAACCCCCAAGTAAGTGTTCAAAATCTCGCCAATTTTATTCACAGAGTACCTCCCCTCCATGGTCCAGTCAATCCCAACGATTTGAGTTTTCAATTTCAACATCAACACTTTGAACAGCTTAAAATGTTTTTTCGTCCAAAGATTGCTATCCGAGAAAGATAATTCTTTCAAGCTGCCGTACCGTTTGTACTCGCTTCGTTTGCGAAAAGTTTCGAAGTCGAGACTTTCAAGCCGAAGTTCATTGATGTTGTACACGTATGTATTTTTTTTACTCTTGATCATGCGAACAGGACGGGCGCCTGAGGACGCATGCCTTATACGATGACTCTTGGCAGCCCAGCGGAGTAAAATACGACTTCTGTCTTTGCCAGACTCGTCGTAGAGGTGAACGCTCCTGAGGGCGGGCATGCCCTCTCTTTGGCCAGCAGATGACTCCCTTCCCGAGTCGCTAGAATTATCATTGTTTACTCTCATCAAATACTTTTTGATCTTTTTAGACTTCATTGATCCACTTTTACAGACAAGCGTGAGCTTTTTTACAGAATATGCAAAAACGGAAAGAGCGAGAAACTCGTTTTTCCTCCGAGCACGACAGCGCAAGGACTTCAGCTCGGGAGAAGCGCAAATTTGCATGAATGTGTAGAAGAGTCTTGCGCGGTCAAACTTGTAACCATCCAAATACAAGTGGGTGATGTAAAAAATCTTCCTTTGCCGCAAATGGCAGAGCACTTCGATGAACGAGGAGGATATCGTGTGAGGACCTTTCTGTTCAAAAAAACACATAACATTAACGAAACTGATTCAGATTTTACATTGCAACGATTCTTGACTTCCTCTTCGATATAACATTTAGATAGAGTTGAAGTATCGTTCAAAGTGAATATTTCAGAGAGGAGCGTAGACAACTGGCTACGTATAGGTGCTCTGCATACAGGGAGGGGAACGATAGGGTAGCAGAATGACGTCGTTTCAACATTGTGCAAACGGAATTAGATTACATTAGATTAGTAACATCAGTTGCACTTGCGACTTCAGCGTAAAGAATTATTTCTTCACTAAGCAACTGGCTTACCGAATTGAAAGTTTATCCATGCATTGATGAATATACCTGGTACGTAGACAGAGCTCAAAGAAGGAGCTTGTGTTTCACACAAATTTCTGTATCGCATCCGATAAATGTAACGGTAGGAAGGAGGAGTGCGTCTGGCCAACGACATTTCCTTACCATGCCTCGAAAAGAACAAAAAACGTCATCTCGTGACAAAAGTGTTCTTGTGAGGCGACCACACAATTGTACAATTCTACTACCCTCTGCACAACCTACTATGAATGATAATAACGAATAACCGTACGTCAGCAAACGTCGTTTGAAAGCTTCGCCCTATCCTCTACCTCACGCCCTCATCACCCCCGAGGGAGTTCCACTCGCTGCTCGTTTTCATTTCCAAGAATATATTTCTATATCTTTGTAACTTTAACTACGTATAATCTCATTCATTTCTTGAAGATTAAATGTAGGATTTTGTTTTTAAAATATTTAATTAGGATTTTTGGCTTCATACCAATTAACAGTGAAATATTAACGTAACACGTTTGCTCATAACGACGCACCTGGAGGGTTAGAAACGGCCAGGCATGGGAGAACGGAGAAAGCTGCCATGACGCTATTACATTGGTTGTTCCTTTTTTAGGATTCATCACCTGTGGCGATGAATCTGTGCGTTCCATTGAGCTCATAACCAGAAACTTGGTTATATGATGAAGTTTTAAATATATTACTCAAATCGAGCATCAAATTCGTTTTGGATGTCCCCCCATTATTAACAGGAAAAACACTTCCGTGAAAACATATTTAAATAGAGGAAAGTTAAATACTGAAAAAAAAATTTTCTCTGAAACTGAACATTAAGAATGGAATATTGACGACGAAACCTTACCATTGTCTTTGGGGTTATACGTACCTGATTTCCTGTGCCTAGGGATGTTTCTCAGAATGCCGGCAGCAAACTTAACAAAAGTATAGCTTCAGTGTTTGTGTTGTTCTATCTGTCCGCGGTGTAAGTTTACAATTATGATACTATATTTCACTACGGAATTATACTACTTAACTATACATTACACAGAAAATTTTCTACAAAGAGGTCACTAGGGCTTAAAAGTTCTAAATAAATTAGAGTAAATTAGATACGTTAGTTTAAGCCTCCCTAACTGCAACAAAGATGTTCCAAGGCGAGTAATGATGGATGCTCCATTTAGTATGGAGTTAAAAGAACGCGGAATCTATTCACAAGGTGTGTTCCTACATAAAATGCCTGCGCATAAAAACCAGTAAGATGGAAGTTTATGAAACACAGTAGAAGTTAAAGAAAGTTATAGGTACAAGAAGAAGACGCCATTTAGCATGGAATTAAAGGAGTAAGGAATTTCTGCACAAGATGTGTTCCTATACCCTGCGTATTGAAACAGTTAGATTAAAGAAGTTTATGAAACAAAATAGCAGTAGTTGATAGTGAAAAATGAACAGCAGTGAGCCGAAAAAAATGGCCCTTAACAATACGAAAAATTACTCTATTTCTACAAAAAAAAGGCCAACCTAACCTTCAGCTCGAGACCTCACATTTTCCCCCTGGTAGTGTTATTTCTCATAGAGACAATGTAGAATTCCCTTGAAGGGAGTGTCAATGCTGCTAATTGAACGTATTTTCAAAAATACTATGTTGGATTCCGAGTTGATTCGAGCAAGTTCGCTTTCGTAAGATTATTTCATGTACTGTTGGCAAAAAACGTTTTAAGGTCATCATTGACCGGACAGCTACGCAGTACGCATTATTCTCACAAGATGTCTCTTCCCTCGCATGATTGTCACAAGACCTCATAAACTCATCCAGAATTCTCACACTTGATATTCCGTGAACATCACCCACTCTTCACTGTTTGCTCTACTGACCTCAAAAGCTATGGACCCCACTCGACCGTCCCCAATGAGGAGCTGCAGCAACAGCACCAGCAGAGGCAAATTTTGGAAATATTCTTCCTCTATGATGGCAGATTCGGTGTAGCGCCGCACCCACATCTCCCAAAACTCGAGTTCTTCTTCCAAGACGTCGCGATGAACGACGCCCTGCTTTGTGTACTCCAACACAAACGACAGCGCCGGCCAGGATGATGAGCAATGATCCAAATTCGATATCGTCTTCAGTAAAGTCTATAAATACAAAAGAAAAACAATTTTCAAAATTCATCCTATTTTCCACTTTGCTCTTTTCTTAGGTTTAAGCTTTCATGCTTGGGTTTGAAAACGCGTTGAATCAAACATGATTGAACAAAATTTATTCGAATAAATTAAACTTCGAAGTGGAATGAAGAAAATTTTCCCTCAGCGGACATTGCGAACGATGCACTTCTCGTGAGATAGAAGCTCGTCTCCTGAGGGTGCAGTGGAGCTCTCCTGCCACTTAGTGCTCTTAAGGATACGATGCTCCCGAGAGCAGATGTCAGTAACAAGTTACCCCTTTAGTTGAACTGGTTTGATGTGATTACTGGCAATTGGTATGTGTTTCTAGTGTTAGAACTATTTTATTTGTATCTTTAGCTTCACAAGGAAGAGGCTGACATATTTACAGGTGAACTCTAATTCATGCTTCTACTCGTACTAGTTCACATTTTTATTGCCAATTCACGCAATTTTTTGCAATAATTCTGATTTCCAACTACGTGCATTACAGTACTTCTACCAGAGGATGCTTTAATTATTCAGTGTTAAAAAGCCTGTTCACAGTTCTTGTCTTATTTCTTACTGCCTAGTCATAAAAATTCTGGAAAGAAATTGAATTGCGCTTGCGTCGTACGGATGGAAAGTATCTGCTGATATAGATTAGATTTATAGCTTAACCCCCTTAACTACAACAAAGGCGTTCCCGAGAGAGGGAAGAGGAAAGCCCCATTTAGTGGTTAAGTTAGGGAACGGTGAGTCCCCACAACCTGCTCATAGAAACCGCAACACTGAAAGAAGTTAATGAAACGTAAGAGTTAAAGAAGAAAAGTCATTGATAAAAAGGACAGCAGTTCAGTGAACATGATGATGCGCTGGAAAGCAAACAACGTATTCTATTTCAATAATAAGTGAGCCATCTATCTTTCAGTTCGGAACCTCACATCTTCGTTAATTTCGGAAACGTTAATTCTCTTTGTGTCTGTTGGCACAGCTGGTAACGGCCGGTAAAAATGACCACGATTGGGTATTAAAAAGACAAAATGGTAATATGAAAAGAAAAATGAAATAAAAACGCTGATACTTGTGCTACAAATATGCTCCACGGTACCCTGGACTAGCTCATATAAGGTCTGAGCATCGGGCAACTGATTTTTTACGCATTACTTCATTTTTTTTAATGTTTTCTTCCCATTCATTATTCCACTAAAACGGGAAAAATCCCATTCGAGGTCAAACAAATTTACCTCTGCAGTCTTCGACAAGTACAACTAATTTTAATATAAATAATTTAAAAATTAAGTGTCAAAGCATGAATTTCCGAGGCACACATTGGTGACGACGGTCATATGAGCATGCACGATTTTTACCCTCACGACACTCATGCCAGTGATCGATTAATATTTTCCAGGAAGATTATTTGTTTAGACTTTCCATTTAATTGTCGAAGGCCGGCCACTCCCCTATCATGGTATTCTTTTGAGGATTTACTCTAGGCAGTGAAACATCATACAAAATAAAGTTGTGGATTGATAAATAATGAAATAATTATTGTTTTGAGAACGTTCAAGATTAAAGATTAAAGATTAAAGGAATAATAAGTCATATCCACAAATGAAACGAGATTCGCGAAGTCATCCAGTTACTGATTTATATCAAGGATTGGACGACATGACTTCAATACACATACCAGCAGCCGATAGCGCTCTGAAGAGGAGTCGCCGCTGGATCTTTCTTGGGCAGGTAGTTCAGAAGCAAGATCAAACTTCTTGGACTCTTTTCCCAGCCCACTCCTTAGTATCTTGTCGATAGCTCCAACCCCCAATTTCGCCAGGTTTCTATCGTCCTGAACGAATTCACAATAAAAATTTACAGAAATCGAAAACACCCTGACGGTTAAATTCAAAAATAGTGTGTGACAATTATCTAATTCTTACCTTATCAAACGCTTTCCCTGCTTTCTTCAAATTAACCAGCGGTTTCAGTGTCATTGATATAATTTTTCGGGCTGCCACAACATTGAGAGGCGCCAGCTCCGGTCCGAACATAGGGGAACATTTCACGACTTCAGTTTCAGGAGGAAGATCTAATGGAAATGTCAAATCCTGTGGAGCGGCCTGGAACGAATGTCTTTCGAAGTTCTCCGAGTGCAAAATATGAAATATACGAGTTGAAGGTTTATCAGGCAACTGGCGTTTCTTGCCCGGGCTTTTCTTGCTACCTTTGGTACTTGTAATCTCCTTATCTTTTGGCTTCTTGGCTGGAGTTAGTTTAATAGAACGGGGTTCGCCAGGAATCACGACAGCTGGAGAATCCATGTTCTCATCGTCGGAGCTGTCATCAGATGGGGCGAAATATCCCGGCGCACCGGAATCATCGCTTATCCATTCGCAATCCCCACTCGTAGGTCTACTCTCTACATCGGAATCATCGCTTTCAGAATCAGAGAAGAGTTGGAGTCTTTTAACGTAGGTCCTCAGGCAAGCGTCATCCATCCCAGGCACGCCTGAAATCATGCTTCTCAAGCTGGCCTCGTCATCTTCTCCTTCACTTGACTCCGCATCGCTCGACTCGGGACTGTCAGTTTGACAGGAAACTCGTCTTTCTTGAAGACGAGGTCTACGTTCTTCTGACGAATTTCCCTCTAATTCACCTGGTTTGGAACTCATAATCGTCAGATACTTTACTGCTATTACTGTACCAACTGCAAAAAAAGTTCAAGGTTAATAGCTTACACTGTCAGAAAATTTCGATAGCTTTAATTCCCTCTGTAGACTTCTGTCTAAAATCAAGCAAAAAACAGGTGTGAGGTTATTTTTGCAAGTTTTATTCTCACGAATACCTTTATTAGTTGAGGTGTTCTTTCCTCAGACGTACATCGAGTAAATAATATGATTAATACGAGTTTTAGGAAGAGATCCGCTTGTACGTGTAGTCTTTTCTTCGCATAACATTTCAACTATTTTTGTTAGAATAAATATACCTTTGCCCTACACATGAAGCAACGCTGTTAGCTCTTCTTGCTAAACCTACAAAACTTTTTCATAAAATCTGTCAGCCAAATTGTAGATTCTATCATGATAGTTGCACACCTTTTAAAATTTTAAAACGACAGCAAAACTCCATGCAATATACAGGTAACTCTCGATTTGTCTCCTGAAATGGGACTCGATAAATAGAGATGGTGGATAAATAGAGGTACCATATTTTGTTTAAAAAAAGTGAACCTGCTCTTTTTGGGGGAAATTTATGCTGCATACGAATAATTATCTTAGCATCTTACAGTTAAGGAGTAAATAAATCGAAAATATTCCAATAAAGAAATGTTTAATGTATTTTTTCTGATTTTTATTTCTGTTTTTCCTGGTTTTTACTTTCAGTAATACATTAGCCTTTTTACTTGGACCCATAGGGGTTGTCATATTAGCCCATGTATCGAACCAACAATACACATTGAACAGAAGAACAGATGAAAGAACAGCCTTTGCTTACAAAATTGTTTTTTTTATTTTTTTCTTACTAGGAATGTTGCAGATAACACGACGAACGCAAAAGATGGATAAATCGAGATGGCCCGGACTAACGAAGGCAAACAAAACTATATAAATCGAGAGAGGGACCAATCGAGACGTGGATAAATCGAGAGTTACCAGTACAGCAATATTAAGTTAACAAGCTTAAGTTTCGTCTACGATGCCTCTGCGATCAAAATTGAGATTTTTGTTTACCACATGACACTTACCGATTTTACAATTGTTGTTGCTTGTATAATGGTAATTAGATCAAAATAAACAACGGTGAATGTGAAGCGTTTGCTAATAATTGAATTTTTAATTTTCGGTCCCGAAACATAGTTAATTATATCGAAATAAACAAGTTTTCTTTTGTGCACTTCCCGTCGCAAATGAGCATTTAACGAGGTATAGCGGTAGGTTTAGTTTTGTCTATGATGACGAATGCGCTCGATTAAACAGCCACTCATTTATTTTTGAATTTTTGTTCCTCGAATCACGGTAATAACATCAAAATAAACTATTTTTCTTCTATACACTTTTTGCGACACATGAGTATTTTACGAGTTAGAGCGGTAGGTTTTAGATGGCGGGAACGGGTTCGATCATTCAAGCGCGTTGGAAGAAAGCGTCCACTGCAGTGTTGCCACACGACACACTCGATGAATTACTTTCCGCTTCGAAGACTGGAGTTGCGGTAATTAATTTACCGCTATAAATCGTAAAATAGTCATTTGCGACGAAAAGTGCATGAAAGAAAACTTGTTTATTTTGCTATAATTAACTATGTTTCGGCACTCCAAATTCCATATTCAATTATTAACAAACGCTTCACATTTACCTAAACAACTTTCATTCTATGCACTTTCCGTCGTAAATCGGTTTTTAACGAGATATTGCGGTATTTTAATTTTCGTTTTCCTGACTGGAATTAATGTTACGTCAAGTTACGTTAGGTATGTTAGCTTAGGTTATCTTATTTAAACAATTGTACTAACCTGGAAATGCAACTGCTTCATTTTTTTCTATAAATTTACCGATTGTTCTAAAATAATTCGATTACGCGAATGATAAGTAGACCTCATGGCAGCCATGACGTTACTCGCGATTAGTGTCTTGTCGTAAACATTTACAAAAATTTATATTACAGTACTTCTGGAGAGGTAGTTCAGATGCACAAAAATATTTTACCCCCGCATCTGAAGGCGGAATTTTTTATCTTCTCTGCATAGAGATCAGAAAACGAATAATTGCTGCCAAATATAACTGCCAAAATAATTATGTACCTCTAAAAACTCAAGTTCACTCCGTTTTTATGTGAAGTGCTCTGGTACAAATGCAAAACTAGACCAATATGGCACGGCCTCTCTTCAAAGTGGAATTTTAATTTTCAACGCCGTGACTATCGAATCACTGAGATTGAAAGTCGAGTAAATGAAGGAATTGTCTGGAATTGAAGTTTTTTATGTTCAGTAATTTTCATCGATTTTCCTAACCACAGGTTTTCGAAACTGTATTCTCAAGTGGTGATGGTAGTAGTGTAACATTTCGCTTACGGCTTCCCTATATAGTAAATTAGGGAAGTTAGTTTTCTTTCCATCGCAATAATATTTTCTCAGAAGAAAGAGAATGGACCATCTAAGGAAAATATGGAATCTAAGCACAAGCAATTTTCTCAAACAAGATACCCCGCACACAAACAAAAATTTAGAAAGGAAGAGAAAGGAAAGACCAAAGAGAGCGGGAAAGGCACAAAAACGGAAAGAAGGAAAGTGGACAGCAAAGGTAAAAGTCATGAAGGCCTACCTATAGCTGAGGTACCATGACAGTATCTCCCCTGGGGGCGCCAGTCCCCGTATCGTAGAATAGACAAACCTAACTAACCTAAACTTATTGCCTATCCTGGGAGGGTATACAAGGACAAACTAAGGATTCAACTGATGAATTTGAAGAGATTTTAGATAGGACTCAAATATTACAGCTAAAGAGGGATCATCAATTCTATCTTTTCTTTTCAGTCTTAATTTGAACACTTTTGAATTGAAAGAAAAACGAAGTTTCTGCTGAAAAGTCAAATTAATTTTATCTCAACCCTCCAATTCACTATTATGAATCTAAACATGTATAAGAACGTTTCGAAACAAAAAACCCGCTACTCTCTGTAAAAGAGCAAAAAAAATCTCCGCCTGTTAAAGAAATAGGGAGAGAAATCCAACACGGAGAAATATATTGTTGAATGTTTGAAAATCATCTAAAGGCAGTTAAGATATTTGAAGCATTTTCATTTCAAGAGGCTGTATTATAAATTATACGCTGCGCAGTTAAGAGTGCAAGCATTTTCACAGAAAGCTAAACTTTTGCAAAAAAAATATTCATTGACCATTAAGTTTATCAGCAGCCAACATTAGTAAACAATTTAAATTTTTGATTCTACCATGAACGGATTGCTAATTCAATAAAGATGAAGAATAAATAAATATAGAAACGTTCGTTTGACTTTTTGTGATTAATCTCAGTACATGCGAAATACTGACATTTTTTACAAATGTTCAACTTTAAGACAAGAGGAACGCTTTGTGCCTGCACAGCACTGTCACTTAGCGACTTCACTCGGAACTGACACTTTCAGCCGAGGATCAAAACATGTGCAAGTAACCACGCATATTTAAACAGCAACCCAAATATTCAAGAAACAATTCTGAACCATAAGGTGAGCACAATGCTTGCTATGGTTGAATTATTGACTGGTTTATTGATAAATAAAGATAGAAAAACACATACTTAACGTTAAAATTCTTCTCCGGGTAGTTAAGTGAGCATTAATATAACTGCATAACTTTACTCTGCACTGACCGACGCTTTACTTATTCATTGCCCACGGCACTCTTCATGTGGTGTATCAACCTTGTTTGGGGAGAACCGACTTTTAGAAGTTGAGACTGGAAGCTTGGTAGAGAAGAGAAACAAGACCACGCCGTTCATAGCATTCGAGTTCGTAACAACACTCCTCGTAACACTTCAACCATCCTGAGGTTCAACAGGAAAATCCAAAAACGAAGGAGCAACAGCAAACTCACTCCCCAATTGATCTCGCGAAGACTAAAATACAGTAAAAGAATGGCAGCATTTTTCTTCTTCAACGCGAGGTAAATTTCAGGACGCGCGCCTAGTCAATGACTCGTGTGTCTCGATGTTGGAAACCTTCACCAAGTGAATACTTGCGATAACTAAAGGAATCAAGGCACATGAATCAAAAGCATTCCCTCATGGAAAACAGCAATGACATCGTTTATTCAAGACATTACATAATCGAAGAGTCTTGTTGTTATCCAACCAAAGTACTTCGAGCGAATAATAAAATGCGTTTTTTCCCACGCGTGTTGCAATTTCGGTCTCTTTCACTCTTTAGCAGATGAAGTTTCAAATATAATTATGCTGATACGGATTCGTACTTCGTCATATTTCTTTCATCGATTAATATGAGTCCAAGAACATATATCTCAGGCATTCAGTAAAATAAAAACATTTAGTTCCACTAGCTCTAATAACGTCTATTTTCAACGAGTTTTCTAAGCATATTGAAAGAAAAGAAAAAGAAAAAACATTTATTTCCAATAAAGTACAAACATGAAACGTCGATACATTGGATTTT